>BQNB010064817.1:0-35163 GCA_026074375.1 Tanacetum coccineum
GAGAGAACACTCTCTGTTGGGAAGACATTTGTCTAGGTGATTATGTTCTAAAAATGACGCACTCTAGACTTTTCGTATTGGAGTTAAAAAAAGATATTACCGTGGCTGAGAAAATAGGTAATGCTTCTTTAAACCTTTCTTTTCGTCGTTTGCCTAGAAGTGGAGTTAAAGACGAGCAATATAAGAATTTAGTTTCTATTACGTCTGATGTTCTTCTCCCTCAAATGCTTGATCACTGGTCTTGGTCCCTTAATGCTTCAGGTGACTTCATAATAAGATCGGTTCGAAATCACATGGATGATGTTCTTTTGCCTAAATTCGATGTTCCAACCCGTTGGGTAACATAGATTCCTATCAAGATAAATATTCTAGCTTGGAAGATTAGCAAGGATAGATTGCCTACTCGATTTAATCTTTCTTCTCGTTGATTGGAGATTCAGTTAATCCTATGTCCTCTATGTAACATGGCTGTGGAAACTACTTCTCACATTTTTTTCTCCTTCTCTCTTTCTCGGCACATCATGCACAAAATATGTCGTTGGTGGGATCTTGATATCTCTTCTTTCAAATCTTATGTCGAGTGGTTTAATTGGCTCTCAAATGCTCGTATAGCTAAATGTAAGAAGGAGATTCTGGAAGGAATTTGTTACGTCTCTTGGTGGTACATTTGGAAGTTCATAAATCAGTTTCTATTTGGTTCAAGTTGGCCGAGAAGAGATTTTATTTTTGACGACATCGTTCAAATGTCTTTTCCTTGGATATCAAATCGTTGTAAATCCAAGATTGATTAGATCTCTTGGATTAAGAACCCTAAATTTATTTCCTTGTAATTTCTAGCATCTTGCTAGTTTTTGTTTTTAATAAAATTATCGTTCTAAAAAAACTAAACATTGCTCCCTTTTTTATTCATATACGTTAACTTGAAAAAGAATCAAGTTGAAGAGTTGAATTTCCATCTCAAATGGGTCAAAATTTTGACAATCAACTAAACAATGGGTTGAATGATTTAAAAAATCACCTAAAGTAACCTCTTAAAATCAACTTATTAAAAAACTGTCTTTTAAATTGACAATTACAAAATGTATATCTAAAAGTGGGAAAGTTAGGCTGAAGGTATCGCAACAACATGGATAGTGATTATTAAGTGACACAACTCAATAAGGTGCGGTGTTCAGTGCTCACCATTAATTCCCATGACAATTTATACAGGATGGAAAATTTGTTTGAGCATCGAAAAGTAGCACCGCGAATGCGATTACAGTGAACTGGATGAACAAGATCACATCGATAATATCTTTGGTTTGATGTCAATGGAGATGTGTTTTTTAAAAGGGTATAATGGGTATTAAATAATTGTAAATTGAATTTTAACTGATTTAATAATAAAATGGATAGATATGAAAAATTTATAGTTTAATTTAAGTATATAGGTATAATGATTTTTGGACTAGTCTTGTGTCAAAAGAATTTCAACTTTTTTACAATATTTCATTTGCTTATGTGTTTATGAGAACCACATTTCATTTTTGCGTGAAGAATTAATATTTTTAACTTCACATTATAATTAAGTGTGAAAGCTTAATAATTATAGTAACATTAATTGTAAAGTTTTGTAACTGAATAGGGGAATTTTGAAGAAAAATGTATGACAGATTTGAAAAGAAATGTGAAAACAATTTAATAACAAACGAGAAATTAGAAAAAAAGGAGAAAAGTTAAAAAAACAAATTTAAGGTACTTTTTTGTCATCAAATTTGTTCCCAGTTCTTTCATTGATAACGTAAATGAATATAGATGAACAAACTTAATTATCGATTTGTATATTTTCTTTTTATCTATCTATAATATATAATGATTCAGTCTTTTCTTTTAATGAGCAAGTGCTCTTTATGAGGGGAGGGGGGAAATGCTTATTATGAGTGTGATGTAGACATTAAACCATTAATCTTCTAACTCTCCTATGTTACAGAACCTTTCATCTCCAAATAAACTAAACTATTAGTTTCAAGGCATAAACTGATTAATATCAATAAAATTCGTATTATAAAAACTGATATTTGTCCAATGCACTACTATTTTAGTTTTTATTTGATTTGATTTAGGTATGAGCCATTTGAAGCTTTTGAAATGGCTCTTGAAGGGTCTCCTCTTGAAACTAGAGACGAAAGATGCAAGGTTAACTTATTTATATATATTTTGATAGATGTTAATGTCTTTATTATTATGATTTATTTTTTTTGCTCATAGGTGTTAAATTTTTGGTTGGTTGTTATTGATTTGAGTGGTGGATTAGCTGCTTAATGGGTTTTTGTATTATAATGATGTTTTATAATTATGCATACCAAGTGTTTGTTTTTATGTCTCAGTGAAAATATATGCTTACTTTTTTGTTTCGTATTAAGTTTATCTTTAGGATTTTTGGGGTTTTATTGTTTGTTAGATGCATGGAGGTATGTTGTGTGGAAGTTAATATAGTCCGTGTGATTGGATGTCAGGAAAAAGGAGTTAGGATGTCGCGTAATGAAGTTGACTAAATATAAGTAAAGTACTTTAAAATGGATTTTTGTTGCAGATATGGTCGCGGCATCAGGAAACATAATTTGTGAGACGAGTGAAAGTCGGATGAGCAGTTTGCGTCTCTGTCCTTGCACAGGTACACATTGACCACTTATTTGCATGAATTGATATTTTGATTATGAGTCCATGTTATGCTAACACGTAAATGGATCTGGAAACAGTGCTATGTAGAGAAGCATGCTCTTGGGGAAGTGAGTTATGAGCTTCTAGATACCCAAGTGAACCCTACTGTTTGGGAAGCATGAAGGTATACTTTTACGGTTTAGTTTGATATGTTACTATTGTTTTCCTTTTAAAAAATCATTGGATACATAATATGGGTCAAAAGCTAAATGCGATAAAACTTAAGATAATTAGTTGATTCTCTTTGTATCACATCATAAGTTGATTCTTTTTGTATAGGTAATTACATACAGTGAGGGCAAATAACAAGTATTTATGGAGACACTAGATATAGCTATATGTAATTACATGGACCGTTTTGCTAGATTTTGGATGTTGTCAAAAACTAAATGATCTGAACCCCGGGTATAATATTAAGCATGTATGCGCTTTAAAGTATGCAATCCCAAACACCTCTTAGAAGTGCTTATTTGTTTAATTCATTCTCAAAATGTATTTAGTAGTAGCAATGTTTGTTATATCTGTATGGAATAGGCTATCTAAAAAAGAGAATAAATAGTTATAAGATGAAATTGTTTGGTCTTAAGTTTTAAGTAGTTAGGGAAATGTGTAGAGCTAATACTTTATGAGAAATGAGTTGCCTGTTTGGTGGTGGAAATGAGACTTTGAGAGAGTGGAAATTGAGAGTGATTATGATGAGCTGATGTATTAATAAGGAGAACGAATTAATGTCGGAGCTGATGGATAAAGTGAATGGAGTCTCATTTTTAAAGGTCGTTAAATATAAGATCACTGCTGGTGTTCTTGCCAAGCAAGGCATGTTAAGGAGATGAAACTTGGGATTTTGGTATCATATAGGATGTTTGGAAAGAATTATTTAGTTGGTTTGAGCTTTAAATTCAGTTGAAGATGTGTAGTTGTCCTACTTTTGTCTTGGAATGATGGAAGTGCCCGTAAGGGTAAAAAACTAGCATGATTCTGATCATGGGTTAGAGAAGTACCAGGCTAGTGTACATGCATTTTTGGGAAGAAGTTGAATCTTGAATTAGTATTTTGTAGTGCAGAAGTCTAGATGAGATTAAAATTCTATTGAAGACAGGGCAACCTTCATGAACAGATCAAGCCAGGAGGTCCTAATTTTTAGCAAATTATGTATTTTGTTAATAATACTTTTAGTAAATTGTGTATATCTCATACAAAAGAAAGCAAGTACCCCTACTGCTCGACTTGACTCGCCTATTGTTCAATATCGTAATCAGTAGCTGCTATGATATAGTTATATCTCTGTAAGTCAATTAGACCAATACAAATGGTGATTGGTACAAAAGCATTTCATCTATGGTTTAATTTACACGATGCAATATGTAGGGTCAATAGGTTGGGAGGGATGAGTCATGAGTGGTGTTAAGAAATATGAAAGGCACAATCTTAAGAGTTTTATCAAATGCAGTAGGCATGATATCAATGTTGCTAGTGGATTTGAGAGAGTTGTAATTAAGTGTGATTCAAGTAACGCCACGGTAATCATCAATAAGGAGAACAAACCACCGTAGGAATTGGTTGATAATGTTGGTCAATGGAAATTTGCTAAAGTTGATAATGTTGATAAGTTGCTCTTTTGCCTTGGAAGTTAGAACTATGAAGTATCTTTTTGTAAGGGCTAAAAACTAACAAGGTTGTGAATCTTTAGTCAGAGGAAGTAGCACCAAGCTAGGCTGGTGTAATTGTATTTGTGCGAATAATTGAATCTTGAATCGGTATTGTAGTGTAGAAGTTTAAATGAGACTAAAATGCCACTGAAGGCATCGCAACCTTCATGAAAAGATCAAGCCAAGAAGTCCTAATATGGATGTCTGTGGACTTCCAACAGTGGTGGTAAGTCATGAGGTAAGAGTAAATTATCAAGTTTTAAGATGCTTATGTTGTTAGGTACTTAACTATGGTATAGGCTATTATGAAAATAATAGGGTTGGTGTTATTAGTTAAACTTTGTCAAAAGTGATGGCTAAGGAGCATGAAAAATGGTGGTAAGGTGACTTACCCATAAATTTAGGATGACTTATATGTGGAATGAAATATAAATCTTTTGCAGACATGCGATTATTGTACAAATGCAATGCAAATCAATGTTTTGGTCTCGCTCATTTAGATAACAAGCAATACAGAGCATCATTGGTCTAAAGGTCAATTATGATTATAAAAAGTTGATATAAGAAAAAGATTCACATAAACATTAGGCAATGAACACGTAGATACAACCCCGTGTGCATCACACGGGTCTAAATGCCTCGTATCAAAGAATGTGTTTAATGCATATTAAATTAAATATAAACCTATAATTTACCAAAAATAAATTCATTTCTCATCTAACTAGCTCATACGTTCTTAACACTAAATGAGTACCCGTAGATAGCAACGTGATTTTATAGAGGCATATAGTTTTAGCGATAAAAAAAGTTTATGGATTATAAACAATAATAAAAGTTTGAGGATTAAACATAATGTTTTGAAACCCAGTTCGACCCGAGCGGTTGAACCGGTTTTGGTCGAAAAATGGGTCAAATTAAACCGGGTTTTATATTTTTGAAACCTGGTTAGACCCGCCGGGTTTGAAGTAACCCGGGTCAACCCTGTTTTCGACGTGTATTAATAGTATGTTAATTGTTTCCACCTTTGCATATACCTTCCGAAAATAATGTAAGGACTTTCTAAAATACTTTAAGTTTTTCACTTTCAAGATTTGTGGGTTTTTCCATTATATGTAGTATAGATATAGATATAGATAAAATGTTCAGTTAGCAAAATCGTAAACATAGTTTTTCTTTTAAAAAGTGGCAACATATATCTACTTAGTGTATCACTTTTTTTAAAACTAAAATCTTGAAACTTAAATTAATGTAGTTTGACTAAATTACCCCTAAGTATTCCTTAATACACATTAAGCTTGATCAATTATAAACTTGAAAACTTTTGAAAAACACACACTCTATTAATTTTAATAAACACACAAATTGTATTTCAAAAAATACATGCTTGCATCAAAGGTCGAACAAGAATCACGATTTCGCAAATATAATTATTTTCCGCTATGCACCGTAGTTCTGCGTATGTATTCGTCTAGTTTATATTAATAAAATAAAAAAGTTTTATAAGAGATGGACAAATAGAAACTTATAAGGAGAATTTCATATACATCCTTAACGAATTAACCACTGAACATAAATAAATTATAAGTGGAACTATGCTTCTGATTCATATTCGTTGATAGATCAATGATGAGGTTTTATTTTATACACTTTTTCGGGGTCATTTAACCCCTAAATCATGCAAATATGCTCAAAATATGTGTTTAATCGTTTCTTTTTGTATTTTTAGCATTTGGATGATATTTAGAGGAAATACACGTGACTTGAACTCAATTTGGGAAGAAACAGACGAGATTACAACTCTACACGAATTTCAATATCACAAGAGCATACAATGGCTAGAGACGGTGTCACAATCTATGGCGACGGCGTTAGGAGGCTCATGCGATGGCGTCAAGATTTTGGTGACGGCGTCAAAAGTAGCCGACTCAAAATAAATCTTAAGAAGATTCACTGGCTGACGGCGTCACAACTTTTAGGCGACGCCGTCACGTTTATTTTCCTATATATAAAAACCCTAAATTTTATGTTTTAGCGAATGGAATTCGTAGGGTATTTTAGAGGAACGATTTTTATCAACCTTTGAGCAAATTTTAGGGTTTCATAACCCTTTTGTATCCACCAGTTACTCCATGATTAATTAAAGTGAAGACCTTTCATCCTTTAATCTTTCGATATGTCTATGTATTGTTTGATTATTTGTTCTTTACTTTCAATTAACATGCTAGGATAAATTAATTAATGTTTGCTTATGATTGCATGAAACGTAGTTTGTAAACCCTTTTACTATTGCTTCTTATTGATAAGTATGCGCGTTAGGCTCTAGAAAACTAGCTTCTTAATTGCTTGCGAAGACGTCTAGGGTAACGTGATTGTGTAGAAAGGATACCATCACAATAGTCTTCATACTAACTTGCCCTAATATGGTTGATCACCTTTTAAGGTGTTTGAATGCGTGTAATGTACTCTTAGGGGCCTTGTAATAGTCTTCGTACTACCTTACTTGTGCGTTGCCTTAACGGAATATTACATAGATGGCGGGTTCATGTAATTCGTTCATGAATTAGGAAATACTTACACATTACATCATAATAGTGACGGATAATAGGATTAAGAGGATCAAACTAAGGAGTATAGTGCATGATTAGGTTCACACGTTTGTTTACCTATACAAGTTTCCATATAGTTAGATTACTTTAGAATTAGTTTAGTAGTTAATTAGTTTAAAACAAACCCCCCTTTAAACCCGTGATTTTATTGCTTTCTAAAAAATATAAAAATACAAAAATAATCTTCTCTCAACCCTTAGAACTTAGTTACAGTTAATTCGAGCTTTCACAAACTATTCCCTTAGACAACGATAACAACCCCTGAGTCTTGCCTATACTACACTGCAACGATTAGGTACTCTGCTTAGGGGATTGTAAAACTTTTGTGAGTTTGCAAAACCCGCATCAAGTTTTTAGCGGCACTGCCGGGGAATAGTCTAGTTTCTGAATTCTATTTAGCTTAGGTCTACTCACTAGATTCCTATCAAGTGAGATTTTGATTTTCTTTTAATTAGATTTCTCGTAGTCTATCTTTTTCTTTGTTCCATTTGTTTTGTAAAACCTTCTATTTTCGTTGACCACCATGGGAGACGAAAATCCTATCCATACTTTAGGAAATTATCCAGACTATGCCACATGGGCTATCGAAACACCATTGAACTCCCCGATGGGAACAATGTGGTACCTCTACGATCCGACACCATCCGGTTGGTGCAAAACAAATATTCATTCCACAGACTTATGTCTGAGGATCCAAATCAACATCTTTAGGATTTTCTAAAACATATGGACTCACTTGACCTTAATGTTGGAAATAGGGAAAGGACGCGACTGCGTTTATTTCAATTTTTTCTTCGCGATCATGCTAGCAATTGGATTGAACGTCTTCCCGCGGGATCCATCTCCACTTGGGAGGATCTCACTACCCATTTCCTTGCTCAATTATTTCCATCGGGAAGGACTGCTAAACTCCGTAATGGCACTTTGATGTTCCAACAACATCAAGGTAAATCTCTTTCCGGAGCATGGACTCGTTTCAAGTACTTACTTCAAAAAGTCCCTCACCATGGCATTGATCTTTGGCTCTAAATCCAAATTTTCTATGATCATGTCTCTTTTCATCTTAATTGTGAGACTGACCGTGCCACCGGCGGCAAGCTTCGCGATAAGAACGCCAAAGAATCTTGGGAAATCATAGAGAATCTCGCTCTTTATGACCATTAGGGCTGGAATGATCCACGGGACTTCGCTAAACCGGTCAACGCAATTTATTTACCTCAAGATACACCAAAAATACCCGACCGACGACTTTTTGAGCTTGAAGATCAAATTAGCTACTTACTAAAAGGGTCAAGAATGACACCTAAAACAAGCTCAACCCACATTCCTCAAGCATACACTGAAGCAATTTCTTCAAACCAGTGCTCACAAAACCTTGACGGGCCACCGAGGCAAAATTCATTCACTTTTCAAAAACGTGTTCTTCCGGACCCCCAATACAAAACATTTGAGCCTAGTTTCGAAGCTCGAGTACAAGGTTACATGGCGGCGCATACAGAAAGAATGGAAAAGTTCAAAATATCCATCTTTAAACAAAGAGAGGAAATCAACGATAGAATGGCGGAAATGTTTGGCCTTTTAAAAGAACTTACAACAAGTAGGACTCTGGAAAAAGTATTAGTTAGAGAAGAAGCTAGACACCCCATCACTAAGCACGTTAACGCCATCTCCCTTGTTAAAATGGAGAAAGAGAAGAGTGTTGAAAACAACGAGGTTGTCGATAAAAACGTTGTAGAACCTAGCGAATTGGATGTAGTGGAGCCTATTGAGTTAGTTGATAGGAAGGAAGGAATGGAAGACGGAACGGATGATGAGTCTGATGAGAGTGTGAAAGAAGAGCTCACAAAATGGGAAACAAAGGAAGAAGTATTAGTGGAGATGCCTAGGTCACAACCCATAAGATATTACCTTAAACATGAAATCAATAAGAAACTAATTAAGGGTATTTTAGGTAACCATAAGTATATCGATTCTTTGCTACCAACACGTTCAGGTAAGATGGATTATGAAACATACAATTCATTACCCGTAGGACCTATGTACAATGCGATTCTCAAGAAAAAGTTAGCAAAAAAGGATGATATGGAAGGCAACTTTGTGATACCATGTGGCATAGGAGGATTAAAATATGTGAATGCCTTAATCGACCAAGGGTCCGATGTAAACGTCATGCCCCTATCCCTTTACAATAGACAAACCAACGAAAAGCTTGTAGGGACCAACATTAGACTCTCCCTAGCTAGTCACTCATATATTTACCTTTTATGGATAGTTAAAGACGTGTTGATTGATATAGTTGGCTATGTGTACCCCATGGATTTTATGATCTTAAACATAAAGGAAGATGAGAATAAGCCCTTCATCTTAGGAACACCATTCTTAACCACGGCTAAGGCCGAGATTAGATTTGATAAGGGGATAATAACTTTAAAATCTGGCAAGAATAGGATAAATTTCTGTAAGATCCCCGAGTTCCCTTGTAAAATCAAGAGTATACCCAAGGAAGACATAGATCCCATAAAACCCACAAATATCGTGAGTAGGCGAATTTTGGAATGGGAGGAAAGAATTAAGTACCATCAAGAGAAAGAAATAAGATTCAATCAATAGAGAAGTAAAGTGTTTAACGATAAATGTCTTGAATCTAAAAATAAAGGATGTGATGTGAGCTTGCACGAGATCACTTATGAAATGTGACTCCGAAACTACAAGACTCATTAATAAACAAAAGTGCTTATTGGGAGGCAACACAATATTTTATTTCATGCATTTTAAGAGTGTCGTGTGTTTTATTCTTTATCGTTTGTTTTTATATGTTTGAATTATGTGATCATGCTTTGTTTTGTCTTTAACTTCGTCTTAATTGCAATCAAAGGTATATGCATCAAATAAGTGGTAGGGAAAAATCTCTGTTTCTAAGAACCATTCACACAAGTCAATAAATAGTTTATTAGATATCATTCGCGTCTAGTCATGTTCGAGTCTAATGATTGTGCTAGAACGTTCTTATGTTTATGTATAAATTTTTATTCTGGAGAAATAACTAATAGGAAATTTGTTTTCCAATAGTGTTTCTAGAAAAAACGAATCAATTATTAATTACAAGATCCCTGTAGAACCGGCATCCTGACGCGTCGCCACACTGCTAACATTAAATTCGCATTTCTTAAAAATTTGAAAATTAGTTTTGTGTTATTTCCAACATTTGTAATTTTCCTAAAACTTACAGAAAACCACGATTACATTAGTACATTCATCATATCTTTATTGTTTTCTTGGGAATCTATTTCCCCAATTATTTAGGTTGTATATCATTCACCTGTGGATTTTATGCTCGGTGTAGTTGTTTCTTGTCTTTGATTTGCAGGTTATATTTGGATAAGGAGAAGCCCGGAAAGCTCTTTTGGATTTTGCGTGGACAATTCTTGGATGATGAGTTTGTAGTCCGTTTTATCTTGTTTCCTTCTCCAATATTAGCCAAAAAACCAGGGGAGTACTAGTTTTATTTTTTTGTCGTTTCTTATTTCCCCTTTAATTTGTTTTTTTTGGGTACTGTGTAGAAACATTGAGGAAATGGTTCAAAAAACGTTCAGGTGAAAATAAAGCCTTCGAAACTATTCCTTCAATTGCAATTGCTTTGTCCTTAAAATGATGAGTAATATACTGAAACGTAGCGTAAACAATAATTTTGACCAAAATTTATTTTTTATGGCACATACCGATAAAAACTTAATATTAATAGCGTCTCATGGATATGAGTTATATGACTAGCAAACAAAAAACACTACCACTCAAAAAAATTACACCCCAAAAATATGAGGTTCGCCCCTAGATCTTTAGGAATTAAAGCACCCATCTTTGGTGCTTAGATAATTTTAACCTTTAGCTTGCTCGAGTTAAGAAATGAGCAATCACATGTGTCTCGTTCATGGATTTGATCGAGCATGTGTGGTTTTGTCACTTTTTCTATAGCATTGGTATCGTATAGAATATATATAGAGTGTACCGTATATATTAAATTCTAGAACTTATTTTAGTGATGCATCCCAAGACCACTAGTGAGATCGCATTCTTCGGTAGTATATTAAATTCTAGAACTTGTTTTAGTGATGCATCCCAAGACCACTAGTGAGATCGCATTCATGTGATAATGATTTGCTAAATGATAAGAGGCACTAGGATAAACCCTTTTTTTTAAACCTATATTTTGTATAGTTATGATTGTCCACCTCATCATATAAGCTACCCCCCCACACCCTTAGCTACATACTCATTCTTGTATGAGATACCCCTAAGTAAAACCGCTCAGAGCCTAGTCCTTTTCGTGGCACTCATAATTTTCCTGGCAGATTTCAGATTAATAATGAAGAGCATTGTTTACACCCACACCAATTGTTACACCCAAATCGCCTTAGCCTTCCTTGTATGTACTCATTTTTGGTACATTATTGTTATCACATTTGTAAACCCAGTTAATTATTTGCTTGAGTACATAGTTGTTAAGTCGAGTCTATTATTAGTGTATACAATTTTGGGACGATCAGGACTCATAGTAGTTTTTATTTTATGGAGAAATGCGGAAGAAGTCCAATTATTACCCCCATACGAGCTTATTATACTCCATCTTTGTTGATCCTTCTAATTCGGGTCAGTAGTTTGTTTATGTATTGAGTATTAAAAACTCAAGTGTAGGGGTGCAATTATAAACCCCAAGTCATGTATATGTTTATTTATGTTCAATCAAATGGCCGGGCAAAAGTGTACGAAAAAAAGTGAAAAGAAAAAAAAGGGAAAAAGAAAAAGAAAAATTGAAAAAATAGAAAAAAGTGAAAAAAATGTACAGGCTGCCATTTTGCTTATGTTTATGTTCATGTTGAAGAAAGAGTTGAAGAAATTAAATGAAAGATTTTGATGTACAGTTTGTATATCTTTGTCCTAGTGTGGTCGAGTCTTGGCTTAGCAACGCCTTTACGTGTATTCTTGTAGATAGTTAACTCACCACCACCTACATATTTTCCATCTGTTTCCATTTAAGTTACACCTATACATCACAACCTTTTAAAGACTCTTTTGATGAGTAATATCCTAGTGCTTACTAACTCCAATGCGTGGAGTTGATCTCTTTAATCAAGCTTATGTAATTTATAGCGTATCCACAAGTAATGAGTGTTATTTTCCCGTTTCTTATGTTGTTATAATTCATTATACACCCGATAGAAAGACAGAATCCAAACACTTTTGTGAGGTGATAGTATATATAATTTCCGTGCTTTTAATTACGAGGTCTAATTGGTTGTGCCATGAATTATCTTTATTGAGTAAGTTAAATGCCCTCGATATTGCTATTGACTAGGTAAAAAAGCTCATTTGCTTAAGGACAAGCAAATCCTAAGTGTAGGGGTATTTGATGAGGTGTCATTTTATACACTTTTTCGGGGTAATTTAACCCCCTAAATCATGCAAATATGCTCAAATACTGTTAATCGTTTTCTTTTTGTATTTTTAAAACTTGGATGTCATTTAGAGGAAATACACGTGACTTGGACTCAATTAAAGAAGAAACGGATGAGATTACAACTCTACACGAATTTCAATATCAAAAGAGCATACAGTGGTTGGAGACGGCGTCGCAATCTATGGCGACGGCGTCTGGAGGCTCAAGCGACGGCATCAAGATTTTGGTGACGGCCTCAGAAGTAGCCGACTCAAAAGAAACCCTAAGAAGATACGCGGGCTGACAATGTCGCAACTTACAAGCGACGCCGTCGCGTTTATTTTCCTATATATACAAAACCTAAATTTTGTGTTTTAGAGAGTGGAATTCATAGGGTATTTTAGAGGAATGATTTTTATTATCTTTTGGGCGTATTCTAGGGTTTCATAACCCTTTTGTATCCACCAATTACTCCATGATTAATTAAAGTGAAGACCTTTCATCCTTTAATCTTTCAATATGTCTATGTATTCTTTGATTATGTGTTCCTTTAACTTTATTCATTAACTATGTTAGGCTAAATTAAATAGATGTTATTGCTTATGATTTGCAGTGAAACCTATTTGTAAACCCTTTTACTATTGTTTCTTGTTGATGAGTGTGCGCTTTAGGCTCTAGAAAACTAGCTTCTTAATTGCTTGCGAAGACGTCTAGGGAAATATGATTGTGTAGAAAGGATACCATCGCAATGGTCTTCATACTACCTTTCCCTAATATGGTTTAGGTCACCTATGAAAGAGGTGAGAGAGTGAGCGGCGGTGCGGTGTAGGAAGTCAAGTGTACGCCTGAGGGGAGTGGTGTGTGCGCGAGATAGGGTGAGTTAACGACTAGTATTCTTGATCCGCTATGATTACAAAGTGGGTTGGGAGTTGTGGGAATTTGTAAAGATGGTAATGAAACGAACATCGTTCGTCTTACAACTAATATTCCCGTTAAGTCCCATATTTACAAGTACAGTGCTAGTGTCCCACTTAGTATAAACAACTACAAGACGCTACACATTTCAACGGACTCCACATAAGATACATGATAGGACGATATCAGCTACACGTATAGCATTGCTAACATCGTAATATCGAGGGAATGCATTAGCACATACCATATCTACTTTGAGCTACTGATATTACAATAGTCTCACAGTGGTGACTTGAACAGGAGACACACTTATGAGAAGCGATGGATCATACACTACATGTGCACAAGCTGCATTGATACAGTGAACAACATTGATGTCTTTCTCCCTTAGGATCACACAACAGCGATCTCGCAGAGAACACACACACTCTACTACATACACACAGCTAGTTTCGAGAGGCGTCTGCTATTGCGTAGTGTTACAGAATACACACACCAGTTCAGGCTAAACTTCAATACTAACGCTTAAATCGACTCATACACGGAATGTGCATTATCTTACAACAGGGGACAGTGGTAATTACTTGCTTTCTAAAAAATAAAAAAAATACAAAAATAATCTTCTCTCAACCCTTAGACCTTAGCTACATTTAATTCGAGCCTTCATAAACTATTCCCTTAGATAATGATAAACAACTCTCGAGTCTTGCCTATACTACACTGCAATGATTAGGTACTCTACCTAGGGGATTGTAAAACTTTTGTGAGTTTGCAAAACTTGACTCAATCAAACAAACTTCTTCATATCTGAACTAATTATTGGTTGCTAGGTCCAATCATGTATGCGAAGTAGCAACCGATAAGTATTCGTTAGTACATGATTTTTGGTGTAGGGAACTAAACAAATATCGTTATATGGGGACACCACTTACAAAGACGTTAACATTGAAGTATATATACTACATAACGAAACCTGATAATAAAAAAATAGAGCGGTATCACTTATGGATAAGTAAAGGAGAATCGTTTACTTAGCGAATAGATTTAGTATCGATGGACAATAGCATAGCTAGTAGCTTGCTAAGATAAGAATACTGTTAGTCTCACCATGGGAGAGGATCCCACGATCGACCTCGAGCGTGAGAATTAGTATGGATAAGGATGTATAAGATTGAGATCGAAAGAGAGTGATAATGTATGTATGAGAAAGAACCTGCCTCTTGATACCAAAGAGTTTGGTATTTATAGTGAGTCCTCTCTTGTCGTCATCCGGGGGTGACGTATGCAAAGGCTTGCTATTATCCGTTGGTTAATAGCTTGCCTATGATGTCGCTCTCTTGTCAGCCGAGCATCGTTGTTGTTACTATGACTTGTGGTTGTACTTTCTAACTGTACTGTCACGAGTAATCGATTATATGCCATTTAGGGAAAACTTGGCTTGCACTCTTCTCTAGCGTATCTGTTCTAACCTGTTTGGGCAGTTCACATGATTTGTGACTTGGAATCTATTACGTTGGTTTAGCAGTGGAAGGGTTCCGTAGGATAGATTGTAACATATCGAATTTAAAGTCAATAGTTAACCCGAGCCTTAATTTTATTTTTACCTTTAAGTAGAAATTATTATTTTTGCTTTTTAGCCGATGTAGGACCCGGTTTCTGCCTAAGTTATGTGGAGGGCTTCTTTCTTTAGACCCTTTATCCATACATTTCTTTTTAATTCTTCAACCCCTTCAATGCTTACCAAGACGTCATTACTAACACCTTGTTGTGATTGTTCCAGTGTTAGCTCAATCTTAGTCGGCATTCTTCCCTTATACACATTCATCTCCAATCATACCTAAGGACTGCTATTTCTAACTATGGAGTGTCCTTGGGTAGATCCCTCCGGTTCTGGTTGGATCATAGGACAAATACCTAACCTTACCACCTTATGACTTCAGAATCGTCGTGAAATAAGATGTTGTAGGGTATGAGATCGTAACCATAAAACCTTTTTCGAAGAGTATCAAGCACTTTGAGTCGATAAGATCACTTATTATTTTCAAGATCACATTTTAAATACATTTCTCCCCTTATTTTAAATACTAATTCACTTAGTTTTTGAAATACTTTGTGATTAAAATTTGTCTTGAAATACCATGGGGAGAAAACTTTTATACTTTGCATGAATTATATGGAACATTAACTTGCTCCCCCTCGATTTTACATATGTTTGACACCAAAAACAATGATACCAAGTTGTAAAATGAATATAAAATTGAGGGTTAGCATTGTTGAGCACACAATTTTGAAAGATTATTAATTGTCATCGAAGAATTCTTGAAAAATTATGCTCAACCACCTAATCATCTTATAACAATCAATCTATTTAATAGTCATTATTATTCCTTAGATGTTATTAAGACCTTTTATAATGTGTTGAATACATAAGAATTGTCATGTTATGATGTATCCAACAATCATTAAAACATTGTTTTTCAGAAAACTCCCCCTCAAACATTGACTCATTTAAAAATGACACCAAATGTAGAATAATTGTTTTGTAAAACAATATGAGGGATGGAGTGTTGAACACGCAATTTTGAAAGATTTTGAATTGTCATTGAGAAATTCTTGAAAAATTATGTTCAACTTTTTGAAAAACCAATTGTTAGAAGACTTCTCTTCTAACTTTAAGGATAAGCGCACTGAAACGTACACTCTCCTTTTTTGTCCGGGTCCGAGTTGCTCTGATACTAATTGTTACCAATAAGATTTCACTAAAACGACAATCCGGAGGTCGGGGAGGATATAAATGAAAGTAAGCCATTTTATTAGAGAGAGAAAGGAAAGAGTGTGAGTGTTTTCTAGAGAGAGAAACAACACACACTTATGAGACAAATGTTTATCCTCACCCCTCTATGGAAGTATGGATGGGGTATTTATAGTCCTAGTGACACCTAACTATTGTAACTTGTCATTATTAGTCCCTACGTGTCACACTATAACTAAACTATTGTAATTCCAGATATGTCACCATATTTTAAGGCTAACGATCTTCCCCCAATATGTGGACATACGGAATTACTTACAATGTTCCTATCATGTACAAATACAACACAAATAAAGTCTTCCAAAGCGCTTCCAAAGCTGAAGATGTCTTCCGAGTTCTCCTTGTCTTGAAACTTATACTCCAGCTTGGATCTTCAGTGTCTTTACTTGTACATGAACCATTGTAGTATGCACGAGTTGGATTAACTTTCCCCTAATTCATGCAGCATGTCTTAAAAAGCTTTCTTCATAGACTCTTTTTTGGCAAAGTTTTTGAATCAGCTTCCCCCCAAGCCAACATTCATATCTTGAGTAGATCCTGAAACTTTGTTGTAGCTTGAACAATCTTCTACTTGTCATTAACGTATACAACGGAATTTTGTAGAAGTCAAACCACACCAACGACCACTACTTCTTGTCATTAGGGCTTGATGAATATTCGTTCGGGGGTGCATGCGAGAAATCAACATCAATTCTTCTCACGTATGCAGTATACTTCCTAAACCATGCTAAGTAGTATACACTACTTCCCCCTGGAAGTTGACATGGTAACATCAAAGTCAACTAAGTCCCGGATGTACACATTTCCCCCCATGATGGTTGCGAACTCTCAGAAGCATCATTGTTGTGTACGCACATATACTCGAGAAGTTCTTGTCTTGAGCACAAATCTGGAAATCCAAACAAAGCATTGCCCTCTTGTCTTTAGAAACCGTAGAGGAGATGAAGCAAGAATCAAGAAAACTTGGTATAATCAAGGTCTTGTATATGAATGTTGTTGAAGAACTTTGAGAATTTTGCTTAGACGGTGAAGTACCTTTGTCTTGGAATGGGACAATAATATCCCGTGAGAATTGCTGATTACATCTCAACCTTTAAACTCTCTGGCTAACTTACCAACCTCGTATTCTGTCGGCTATTGTTGTGATCACTTGGTGAAGTAAACCCGATATACCAAACTTGAAAATGAAGTAAAATCCCCCAAATTTGTTACTTAAGCTTGCACTGTTGTTGATTGAAGAACGGTGCAAGATTAAATCTATAAGTACTCTATACCCAACCAGAAAAGTATAAGAAGTACAACACCTCTTGAAATTATCCACATCGTCTTCTGCGTGTGACACTGAGTACTACAATGTAACTCCTTTAAGTGATAGTTAACCAGGTCTGCAACCAACCACCCCTGACTTCTGGTAACTAGATAATTCAAGTCTTAATCATAAGCTGTATACGTTCAAGCAAGTCATCAATCGATAGATTGGGTTTAAAGAGAAGGGGTAGCAAATAGAAGGAAGTCTCGATGATGAAATAAGTAGACGCCTTCGTGAAACCCACTTCAATCTCAAATAAGGGATACCAAATCAACTTCGTAATCACTTGTCATCGTAATCCGAATCTAGCCATTTTTGTCATTTAAGTGAATCTTTTCAGGATCGTTTTGGCATTAAGTGTTGTGTTTGCTTTGGTATTTACGTTTTGATTTGTCTTGATGATCATATTCCCAAATTTAGTCACATGCCCAAAGTTGGTCACATGCCCACCTTCCTTCGCGGATCAACCTTCGCGGTAAGGTCAAAATTTTTTCGAGAAATTAGGTATTCAAAACATAAAATTTCCTTAAACAATGTCATGTTTCGCTTGGCACATTTCAATATATTTCGCTTGAGAAACAGAACTGCATATTTCGCTTGAAATTTACACATTTCGCTTGGTTTAAGGAAATTACACATTTTGCTTGGTTTAAGAAACATGTTTCGCTTGAGAAAAAATTGCACATTTCGCTTGACAAGAAATTGCACATTTCGCTTGAACTTTAAACAACATGTTTTGCTAGAAAAATTTTGGCAGCAATTTGTTTCATAAATATGACATACTTCGCTCGAAATGTGACTTGTACCTGCATAAATCGTTTACATGCATATTTCGGTCCATTCATATACATGTTTCGCTGCCTTCATTACACATTTCACTCCCTTCAAACATGTTTCGCTGTCTTCAAAACACATTTCGCTTCCTTCATCACATGTTTCGCTGCCTTTAAAAATTCTTCAAAAACCCAGAAATTTTTGATCTAAAAAAGTGTTTTGATACCCAAATAAGTTGCTAGTACATATAAGACTAACAAAAGTACAAGTTGATCGTCGTAAAACACACGTTTTAGATCAAAAAGTAAAGGTGCGTTCGGTTGGAGTTTTTACCCAAAAAAACACGACGAACACCTCCAAATCTGCAAAACACGAACACCGTATGCTCCTAGGCTCTGATGCCAATTGTTAATAATAAGATTTTGTAGGTTCTTGATTAGCTTCACTTCATAACACACAAACACAAATCGAAAATAAGAAAAGAGAAAGAGAGCAAGAGTTAGAGAAAGAGATGATGAGAAAGTTGAGAGAGAATAAGAAAAAAAGATAGATTAGAAATTGACACAAATCTCATAATTTTGTACAAATAGACTACGGATCTTAGAAACATTAGAGAGAAGAAAGTTTCAAGCTTTTGCACAAAATAAACACCAACCAAATAAACCCATGGGTTTTGGCTTAAAAATAAGCCACGAAAAACTTAAATAAGCTCAAACAACACCCTAAAATGCCAACTACAAACACAAAACGCCCTAGGCTCTGATGCCAATTGTTACCCATAAAGATTCTAGCCTAAAACACACGATCCGGAGGTCGGGGAGGATAAAAGAAATAAGTTGCCATATTATTAAGAGAAAGGTAGAGAGGGAAAGATGTGTGTGTTTTTAGAGAGAGAAACATACACACTTTATGTTATAAATGATTATCTCTACCCCTCCATGGAAGTATGGAGGAGATATATATAGCCCGGGACACGATCTATTTACTACACTTGACATTTCTAGTCCATGTGTGTCCGGCTAATGTAAACTAATGTAATTTCGTATTAGCCAACATATTTTAAGGCTAACATACGGGTCGCTTTCACCTTTATCACATTATACAAAACACTATTTAGTAAGATACAAATTCAAATTATTGTAACAACATATTTCGTTTAGTCCGGGATTGCGATTTGGGAACCGGATAAAAGGGTATGTGACCCGCCATGGCTGCAAACAGGGCTTCGTGATGCCCCGCCAAGATACGGGTCACTTTCTCGTTATCATCCGCAAACGCGTAAGCCATAGAAGCAATAGTAGAGTACAACCAATACACATGTCAAACATTGAGCAACAAATGTGTGACCTCTAATTCCAACAAAAGGCTCATCTTATAGCCAACTCCTAGTTCCAAACACCCAATTTTAGTACAAACGTATCACAACCCAACCCTAATTCCAACAAAACCGTCCCATAATACCAACGAAACCTAGAAATTATAACCAACCCCTAATTCTAAAAACCCCTAAATTGAAAGAATACCCTAAACATTTTTTTTTTAACTTTTATATAAATAATTTATACCTTTTTGTATGTTCGCAGACGACTCTCAATGTCAGGAACCCAACCATAGCCGCAAGAGAGAGAGAGTGAAATCAATTTTTGATATGTTTTAGAGAGAGCAATAGAGATAACCTAAATAAATAAAAAGGTGAGCAAGCATGTGTTTTCGTAGAGAAGACACGTATGTGTATACGTGGATTTAACTCACCAAGAAAACCCAAAACCCGGATTTGTACCAGGTCGGTGTCGGTGATAAAAAAAACCCGAGCCAAAACCGGGTGCATTAATGGGTGAAGTTGCATTTAAGGGGCACGAAAACCGATTCTTCATGGCTAATATTATAGGTATAATATCGTCTAACAATCCACCACATTGTCAGCCACTCAGCCCTGCATATTGGATCTCTCATCCTTACTTTTTTATTAACAAAAAATAGAATCTATTAAAAAAAAGTAGCAAGACGTTAGAAATACAAAGTACAGTCTCTGATCTATAATTAAATGTGGCAACCATACATAGACATAAAAAGGAACATTCTTTAGTGTATATGTTTGAAGGCTTTTATAACAATAGTCCATTGTTGAGGAATTAACCTGAGTTTGGTAGGTCTCATCAAGCCCAAGAGTTACAGATTCTATTTTGACATTTCTATTAAATATGTGAGGAAGCAAAAAAGTAAATATTGAATGTGAGAATATCACTTGTAGAAGAGAATAAGGTTAGCAACAATATCCCTTGAATAGCAATGCAATAGTATGATTCCTGTTATTGATTTGTTTTCCATTCAGATTTGTGTATCTTGTTATAATAATTTCGAAGCTAGAGTAGCATGTTTATAAATTATATGCCTAAGCCAAAATTAAGTTAAATAAAGAAGTGCCCATTAATGGGATTATTGGATAATTAATAATTCCCTGACAACTAACCGAGTTAAACGAATGATACAAAATATCAAACGAGTACTAGAGGATAGGAGATTATAAAGTGTTTTCTATAGAATTAATAGTTTTGTTTGACCTCTTCTGCTCTTCTTGTCTTCTGAAAATCGACTTTTGTGGTTAAGGTATCGAAAGTATAATCAAGCATACTGAAAATCCGTTTTTAGGTTTTCTATTTATAGGGTCTGGAATTTGGTATTTACGGCGTATTAAGATACATGGATACGGCGTATCGGGGGTTTCTTGGAGTAGGGACCACGTTCGATATCTTTCAGAATGTTTTATTACTTTATATTGAATACGGCATATAGATGTCTCCTGGATACGACGTATTGGACTTTATATCTTCGTGGTTTCTTGTGAAGTGCATGCACATATACGCCGTATCTTCCTTGATGGATACGGCGTATAGGATGTCAGAACAATAATCTTCAAATGTCTTTGTTTAAGCTCCAGAATGCGTGCCTTTTTGTTAATCTTCACCAAGTACTCCATAATTACTGCAATTCTCAAATACAAACGATTAAGTAACAATTCTTACAATAATCATACAAAATGGGTCATTTACATGGGATAAATGATGCTATAAAAGTGACATTATTTGATGTCATTAAATATCCCCCCACTTGAATCCTACTTGTCCTCAAGTAGCCTTTAGAAGTTTATGAAAATGTATCCCTAAGGATTTTTTTCCGTTAAGCATTTATTTGATCAATTACAAGTACACAACCAAACACCTCACGAAATAAGAAGATGAAAACACTCAAATCACTCAACTAATCTATGTGGTAACATGTAACTAATTCGCTCAATTGCTCAGTCATGACGAGTATTCTATCATAAGCTTGGCAAGGATACAAATCTCCACCACTAAAGCTAAGGAGTAACAAGTTTATAAAGGAAAATTGGCTTTTTATGATAAGGCTTAGGGTTGATCATTCTAACAATCTTTCACCAAAAGTACCACACCAACAAGGAAGCTGAATCACACATACATGTCCGTAACGAAAGAATAGACATGTGTGATTCGATCACATCCTCATTCGAGTTTAACCAAGAGTTAGGATGAAGAATGATATAAGGTATGGATCTTCTAACTTTCACCAAAAGTAATAAACCAACAAGGCAGCTGAATCACACATACATGGCCGTAACGACAGAATAGACATGCATGACTCAGTCACATCCTCATTCGAGTAAAACCTAAGATTAATTATTAGGAAAGGGAAATAAATTGTTGTAAGTCATATCAAATGAATTTGAACAACCACTTCAAAACACACATAAACTTCTTGAAAAATGATACATTCATGAGGGTCGGGTTGTAAGTCAAAACTTTGAAAATATAAACTATATCAGTGCCAAGTTTAATTCTATCGGGTTCGAGTGTCTTTTGAGAATAAATGAGAAAATTGTTCCCTGTTTTGTTCTTGAGTTCTATAGTCAACTTGAGTTTAACTATAATTCTGAGGGTCACTTCGTTGTTTATTTCGTCATTCAAAATAAACCATTTTCCTTCACTCTCGAAGGGTTCGGTCATATTTTGGGGATTCCTTCTAAAGGTCACTGCTCATACTCTGACAAGTGGTCACTTGACTAATTGGAAATTAGCAGTCCCATAAAAGGTCGTTATCAAACCACTCCTCCTTCCCCAAGTGTCATTAAAACTCTCATTCAAACTCCTCGACAAGGTCAAGTAACTCGTGTTCGTAACAAGAAAACCATAAATGTTGATGACAATGAAATTTTAAATTGTAAAATTCAACATCATATGAGTTCTTGGGTCGAGATCATTCGTGAAAATGTATTCTGTCTAGGAGGTCATCGTGATCATGTTCCGGCATGTCTATATCATATGCTTTATTGCATTGAAACCTCCACTAAATAAAATATAGCATTTTTCATTCTAAAACGAATGGAAAGCATTCAAAATACACCTAAGGCAATTCTACCTTACGGAATGCTATTGACTAGATTGTTCACTCATATCGTGTCTAATTTTCCTGAGTCGTCAAATGATCGCGACACTTAGGGGATCGGGGTTTCTTCCTCTCGCTCTCATTATAGTGAAATACGGGATCAGGATCATGGCACGAAAGAGATGTCGCTCTCCATCCAAGCTAATCTTCGTACCTACTCCATAATCCAACCATCATCATCTCGTCATAAGATGAAGAATAATGATGGAAAATGATGAAGAATCGTTTCATTCTAATACTCCCTCACCATCTCAACTCGTCAATTCTTTGTCAAACGTTGTTCCTAGAGTCTTTGAAAACCCACCTCATGAAAATAAAACAATGCACTCTTACCAAACTGAAATTATAAACCACCAAAGCCAACATCGAGATGAGCACCGTAAAGGGTTAAGGTCAATCGAGAAAGCGCTCAAGAACATGATGAAAAGCAAAAAGAAATGAAGTTTGATGAAGTGTTACATACTTATTATTATTATTTAATATAACTAATTATTTTATGATGTGCTAGATGATATTATTATGCATTTTTAGATTTTCTATGCCTAACTAATTGCCTCCACAATCCCTTTGCCTTAGACTAGCTTTATTACATCTAGATGAAAAAGTTAGAATTAGTTGATTCTTGAGCAATAGGACTTGCTAAAACTTATTGTCACTAGCCTCATACTTTTTTGCACTAAAGTGACAAACTGAGAATTCTAGGAAAAATTCGTCATCCCCAGAAAACGACCCCCAAATTACACGGGTGGCCCCCTAAAATATCTGGGACCGTCGGTATTTATGGGACCTCCTTCACGAGGGAATCAAATTTTTCACTGTTCTCTTTTTCATATTTTCTTCCTCATCCAAATATTTTCATATTTATGGGACCACCATGCATTTTCATATTTTCTTCCTCATCTAAATATTTAAACCACTTAACACCTTTATAAATTACCATTTTCCTCCTTCTACTTGATCTAAATTCTCTAATCAAATGAGCTCCTCAAAACCCCCTCCAAACTTCTCAAGAAATCATAGAATTTCGGTTAGACAAGTTTGGAGAAAAACCACTCATGCATCTTAATCATCAATACCTTCTCAAAACCCTTCACCTCCATCACCACCAAGAAACAACCCTCAATCTTCTCCATCATCTTTCCTCAATGAGGAACAAATGGCAAATCGACTACAAAACATCTCTCAACTTCTAGAAACAAACCTCTAACATGCAACTAATTCCTACTCTCAAATACCACCATCTCTACGCTCTCCTCCATCACCTCTTATTCACCCCGTGATGACATCAAATAACGTCACATTTTTATATCATTATTGTAAGAATTTATACTTAATTGCTTAAAAATATTATTTGCAGTAATTAAAGAGTGATTTGTGAAGACATGCTAAAAGGCGCATATTTTGGAGCTAAAACAAAGATATTTAAAGATTGACTATTTTTGACCAATACGCCGTATCCAGAAAAGAGATACGGCGTATCAGTGCCAACTCTTCACAAGAAAACGTGTACAAATAATTCCCAGTACGGCGTATTCCTCTTCTACCATACGTCGTATCCATCAAGATAACTATTTAGAGATACGGAGATATTTATATTTTGGGAGTGAATATCATATTGATTATAAACTTTGTGCGCACTCCAAGGGATACACCTCAATACACCGTATTGGCCTAGCCTAATATGGCGTATCCAGGCTTTTTTAGAGACTATAAATAGAAGTCTCAAAAACGAGTTTTCAGTGTGCAAAATCATATTCTTCATACCATACAAATAAAAGACGATTTCCTAAAGAAAAGAAGAGCAACCAAAGGTCAAGCATCGATCACGATTCCAAAAAAGACACCGTGTAATTCCTATACTCTTGTCATCATTTAATTTTTGGTATCATTCGGTAAAATGTTTAGTTTACCTTGGTTATTTGATCACGCTTGTATAATTACAATAGTTATGGGCTAATACCCTAGGGTATTAGCCATCTTAGTAAAGATTTAATGTTTGGTTTGTTTTAAAATCGATTTCTTAATTTATCGTTAAAAGTTTAATTATGTTTATCACATGATACTTGTTTACATGTTTGAATATGCGACCTATCATTCAACTGGATCTAGTTACTCCTAACAAGTGAGCTAGATACTGGGATAGCTCTCCATATAGTGTCTTATATTACTGGACCAATAGGATCACAAATAACGTTCTGTCTTAGTCTTTAAATTATGAGCTTAGTTGGACTGGCAGGTGACCCGTAATATTTCAACAAGTATGTTCTTGATCAATTGATAAAGATTTGAATAGTGAACTACCAGTATATAAAATAACATCAAACAGTAAGTGGGTAAAGTCTTGATGGGCTAGGGTTTATCAAAATCACCATTGCTTTAATCTCTAGATAGATTATAATTAAACTAAAAGGATGCTTTATGCGAATACGTTAATTGTGACAGGATTCAACGTGTCTAGGTCTTAGGATGATGTCCAACCTAAGTCTTAAGAATGATATTCCGTTTCGAGATTAGAAATCATTGCACTAAATAAATAAAACAGCATTTAATTGGATTTAATATGGCTAATACAGTTTTCTATTATTTGGCTTGTACCGCTCTTTTATCTTCTGATTATTTTCTTGCATGTTTATTGTGTTTAAAATTGATTATTGTCACCATAAAACTTGTGCCAGTCTCTCAGGATGAAAACCCCTCATATCATTAGAATCGTATATTGCATAGGTTTAACAAGTAATTAGAATTAACATAATTAGAGTAATTAAAATACTGATAGAATATAAGGTTAACGACCTCGCTTTTAGTGTTCGACACCCTACTTATCATGAAACTCCACCCGATCGGGTACACTGCCCGTTAAAATGTTGTTTTAGGATAAGTCGGTTAAATATAAATTTAAAACTTGGTAATCAATAAATTGACCCTACACGACAGCATATCAAGTTTTTGGCGCCGTTGCCGGGGAGTGAAAAAATTTAACCTTTAATTTTATTAGTATTTTTAACCATTAGCTTAGAATAATTTAATTAGTGTAATTTAATTCTGTTTGTATTTATTTAAGTGTGTGCTTAATTGTGTGATTAAATTCTGTATTATTAAATTTTGTTTGTATTTGTTTGCATGTTCTCTGCATTATTACACTTTACTGTAATCTGAGTCGAATACTGAATACGGCGTATTCATCACTTTGGATACGACGTATAAAATTTTTTTAAACCAATACAACGTATTCGACTCTCTCATCAATACGGCGTATTTGGCTATTTGACCATTTTTTTCCCTAGCAAATTTATTACAGGTTAATATGGATGACCCCAATATCACTATGAAAGAATACATCAGACTTCAAGAGGAAAAGGCTCTAAGTCGCGATGAGACGTTTAATTGGCAAACAGCCACATACGGTAAAAGGGAATATTGTGACGATGAAGACGATAGCTTCACAAACTTCAAAACTGAATTCCCAGCTATAGTCTTCGATGATATAACATCTAATACATCAATCTATTGTGAGTCCACGGTAAGTCCTCTTCACGACAATGAAATTGACTTTAGAATATCATTTGACGAATCCGACGATGAAGATTACACGGTAATTTATGACAAAAATTCATTTTCCTATAAAATAATTTCTGTCAACAATTTGAAAACGGATTCTGAAAATGATAATGATAAATTCAATATGCCTTCGTTTCTGTCACCCAAGCCTACGGTTAGTTACTTTGATGATTTAGACTACTTTAAAAATTTTGAGAAAGAATTTCCAGCCATTGTTTACAATGATACTCTAACGTCTAAATTAGATTTCTTAACTGAACCTACTGTAAGTCCTCAACATATCGATGAATTTGATTTGAAAGATGAAAAATTATTGTCCGAATATGATGAAGAGGAACAAAACGTTTTATACTTTAATGATTTATTTCCTTTTAACATAATTTATCCTGATGATTCAAAGTTGGATAAAGACAATGATAATCATGAAATCCATATTAAACTGTCTTCGGGGGGCAATGTAATAAATACTGATGATGGAGCTTATGCACATGGGTTAAATAAGCTTTTGAAAACAAGTCATGATAAATCTAATAAAATTTTCAATGCTGAAACTTTTATCAAGGAATTAAATGTTAATATCATGACTTAGAATCATCTTAACAAAGGGATGTCATTCGTTTTCCTAATCAAGAATTTGTATGTGCCATTTGGCATCCCGTTCGACCCTAAATTATTTTATAAGGATGGGATTAAAATTGGGGCAAGTCGAACTTAACGACTAGCTGAAACAAAAGTGCTTCCCAGGAGACAACCCGGTCGTTTTTAAATTGTTTGAATTGTTTGCACGAGTCTGTCTTCCCATACACTCTATACGGCGTATCAAATCTCTCCGGATACGGCGTATGGATGTGTCTGGACGTTATCAGTCTGTAATTTAATTTCTGGTACTTTAAAATTATTTAATTGTTTTTACTGGAACAATACGGCGTATCATAGGGTTTGGGATACTGTGTATTGATCCATGTACAACAGTGTGTTTAATTATTTTCATGCATTGTAACCCTTGTATAACCGAGATAGGAATCACACTTTTGTCTTCTAAACTTTGATGCAGGACCTTGCTATCAGAAAATCGACAATATGATATACTCTGAAAAAGACGTGTGTTGAACTCGTACGAGCATTCTGAAGCCTCGTCAACACACTTTTGCTCAAGAACTCAAATTAGAGAATCATCCCAAGCAACATATCAGGGATGTTCCCTCGTTCTAATTTTATTTCCTATTTTCTTTAAAACTGTTTTATCTATACAACGAGGACGTTGGATAATCTAAGTGGGGGGATGGAGAATTAGAACGCCTACTTGTCCTTTCTTTTACAAATAACATGCTAATATGCTAAAATTATGCCAAATTAAAATTTTTTCTAGCATAACTTTTGTAAAAATTACTAGTTACATGACCTCGCGCACTATAACCCTTAATGCCAAATTGTGATAATTAAGCCTATTTCGTTTCCAAACGTTTACTAAAAATTTCACAAAATATATGAGTGTGTCGGTGATGTAGTGGACTTTAGAACTTGGCTTGGTATATCACTCGAGACCACAACGATGAGTACTATGGACTTAGATGGAGAAACATTTTTAACTAATAAATTTCTAGGAATACACCAAAAAGCCTAAATGTTGTAAAATTAACTAACTACACTGGTTAGTTAAACCCCGTGTAACCCTTTGCTTACTCTCACTATAAGAGTAAGATCCTCTAGAAAAAACTATTGAGCCATTCCTGTCTTTTTCACACCATATGTCTATTTCGTTACACCTTTACATCTTAGCCTACCTTGTAGATTAAGCCTACTTAATCAAAGTTGTTAGTTATTTTTGTGTAAAGTTTTATATTTTCTGTGTCAAAGTGAAATTTTCTATCTCCGGTTAGGTCAGGAAATTGCACAATGCAATGGGAAAATATGTAGCTCGTGTTTTGCTACTTTCGTGATTATGTATTATGTCCGAAGATGAAGTGTTGAAAGAAAAAATTATCCGGATGAATTATGATGGTGAAGACGGTGAAATTACACAGAGATTTATGTAATGAAAAAAATAGAAAAATAGAAAATGACATCAAAAAAGAGGAGGAAAGATTGATAATCGATTCGTTGAACTTAAACCGATGAAATACTTGGAAGGATCGATTATTTCGTTGATATGTGGATAAAAAAAACTCACGATGTATAGTTTTGTATAAAGTGGCCGATAATCACCACATTTTTGTAAAGTATGTAAAGTTTGGGACGACTGGGAAGTTGACCGTTATGGAAATGTCAACTTAGGTTGTCTTTGTCATTTCTATGATTGAGACGTTGTATATAGTTAGAGTCTTTATCATGGAACGGTCAGGAAAAGTTTCTAGCAACTATATATCTTATTTGTTCAGGCTTAATCTATTTGTTTTGTGAATTTTATTTAACAACAATTTACTTCCCTCTTTCCTGGCAAACTAAACCTTAGGTTTTACCGAACGAGGTGGTTGAGATCGAGTTCATTCATGTTATTCCATCGTTATGGGCATGTATGCGTGATTCAACCACCTTGTTGGTTTATTACTTTTGGTGAAAGTTAGAAGATCCCTCCTCCTTATATCGTTCTTCATTCCTTACCCTTGGTTAAACTCCGAATGAGGATGTGATCGAATTGTACATGTTCTTTGTGTCACGGCCTTGTATGTTATGATTCAATTGCCTTGTTGTGGTGATACTTTCTGGTTTATTTAAAAGATTGTATGTATGAACAACCTTAAGACCTTTATACCCAATTTTTACCATTTGACTTGTTTCTCCTTAGCTCTAGTGGTGGAGATGAGTATCCTTGCCAAGCATATGATAGAAAACTAATCACGACCGAGCAAATAAGCGTACCAATTAAATGTTACACCCTAGATTAGTTGAGTGATCTGAGTGTTTCTCATTTGCCAGATTTCATGAGTGTGCTCCGGTTAAGATACATTTTCAAAAAATTTCTAGAGTCTACTTGAGGACAAGTAGGATTCAAGTGGGGGGATATTTGATGATATCAAATAACGTTACATTTATACCATCATTTATCCTAAATAAATTACTTACTTTTATATATTTATTGCAAGAATTGTTACTTAATTGCTTAAAGTTGTTAATTGCAGTAATTTCGGAGTGTTTTTGTGAAGACAAGCTATACAAAGGTCATTTTGGGCTTAATCGATGATATTTGAAGATTACATATTTTTTGTACATACGTAGTATCCAGCAAGAAGATACGGCGATATTCAGGCTCTGAACTTTCACTAAGAAAAACGCGTATGTGTAATTCCCAATACGGCGTATCCTTCTATCTACATACGCCGTATCCAGCTGGATAAACATTCAAAGATCCTGTAATAAATATAATTTAGGAAAGATATATTTGATTGATTGTGAACTTAGCGCGCACTCCAAGAAAATTACCCCTATACGCCGTATTGACCTCATTCAATACGGCGTATCCACCAATTTTCAGAGACTATAAATAGAAGACTCAAAAATGAGGTTTCAGTTTTTAAGTGTGCAAAATAATATTCTTATACCATACACATAAAACCGATTTTCTGAATTGAAGAAAAGCAGCCAATGTCAAGCATTGATCACGAGTCCATAGAAGAACCGTGTAATTTCATCATACTCTTGTAATCATTTAATTTTTGGTATCGTTCGGTAAAACATTTAGTTTACCTTGGTTAATTGATCACACTTGTATAATTACAATGGTTGTAGGCTAATACCCTTAGGTATTAGCCATCTTAATGAATATTTAATGTTTGGTTTGTTTTACTCCGATTGCTTAATTTATCGTTGATTTTTTAATTATGTTTATCACCTAATACTTGTCTACGTGTTTGAATATGCGACATATCATTCAACTAGGTCTAGTGATACTGACCAAGTGATCTAGATACTGGGATAGCTCTCCATATCCTATTTTATATTACTGGACCAATAGGATCACAAATAATGTTCTATCTTTGCCTTTAAATTTTGAGCTTAGTTGGACCGGCAGGTGACCCATATGTTTCAACAAGTACGTTCTTAATTAATTGGTAAAGGCTTGAACAGTGAACTACCAGTATATAAAATACCGTCAAACAGTAAGTTGGTAAAGTCCCGATGGGCTAGCGTTTAACAAGATCACCAGTGCTTTAATCCCTAGATAGATTATAATTAAACTAAAAGGATGCTTTATGCGGATACGTTAATTGTGACACGATTCAACGTGTCTAGGTCTTAGGATGATGTCCCGCCTAAGTCTTAAGAATGATATGCCGCTTCGAGATAAGTAATCATTGCACTAAACAAACAAACCAACATTTAATCGGATTTAATATGGCTAATACAGTTTTCTATCATTTGGCTTGTACCGCTCTTTTATCTTCTGATTGTCTTCTTGCATGCTTATTGTGTTTTGAATTGATTATTGTCACCATAAAACTTGTGCCAGTCTCTCAGGCTGAAAACCCCCCATTATCATTAGAACTAGGTTTTGCATAGGTTTAACAAGTAATTAGAATTAACTAGATTAATTAGATTAACTAAAATACTGATAAAATATAAGGTTAACAACCTCGCTCTTAGTGTTCGACATCATACTCACTACGAAACTCCACCCGATCGGGTACACTGCCCGTTAAAGTGTTGTTTTAGGATAAGTCGACTAAATATATGCGAGATTTCGTATTTTCAGGTAAATAAATTTATTATATTTTATTCTTAATTTTACCATTAAGTAAAATTTTTACTTTTACTTTACCCGATTCGGTAAATTTCGTGTTTCTAGCTAAGTTTAAGTCGAAATTGAGAATCTCTTCCGTCTACGTGCCTATCGTAGTATAAAATTTCCATTATTCACCCCTAAGTTTTATAAACCTTATTTTTACCATTTTAGTTTTTACTTCACTTTTTTCATCAAACTTTGCCAAACTTCGCGTTTTACCTTAAACCTTTACTTTTTTTACCTTAAACCTTACTTTAAATTAAACATTATACACAATAACTAAACAAAAAAATAATTAATTAATGAAACTCCTTTTTTTACCCATAACCGTCCCCCCTATATCCCCACTTCACATTTTTTAATTTCACCAACACATACATGCAAAAAACCATCCAAATTCCAAAAACCACGATCTCCACCATCCTTGTGGGCTGCCATCCGATTCCACCACCACCACATCTACAACATTTTCCTACTCAATTTATCCTTCAAAACATGTTTCTAAAGAACCTTGCAAAGTTTGGTTAAGATTGAAGAAGATTAGGGATACTTTTGGTGATTTTCTTGCAAGTATTTGTTAGGGTTTTTACTAGATCAAGTGGGTAACATATTTTTAGTGAATTATAAGATTAGTGTTGAAGGTTTTGGGTTTTCTTTGGGGTCGAACTTCAGCCCTTGGTCTAGAGGGTTTTTATTGTGTTGATTGGTTAATTTACTCATCTTTTTAGTAGGTATAACTCTCAATCTTTGATTTTCTTTGGATTTTTGGTCCATGCAAAAACATTTTGGATTCTGGAAATTAGTAGTGTGTTGTGTTTATTGATGTTTTAATCAAATGAGTATGACATTGTATTGTGATTTTGTGAAATTAGAATGAAGTTTTGTTTGATTTTGATGAGGTATTAGTAGTTGGTTTGGACCAGCAGGTTGTAGGTTGATTTTCGAAATAATTTTGGTCATGGGGTAACTAGGTTAAGTCATAGGAATATAGATAAACATCTAAGGTACGTGTGGTGAATTGGATGGAGCGATAACTCTTTCGGATGACCGAGTTATCGTCGTTTTAGTAAAAATAGTCAAATTTTGCATACGTTTAAGAAAAGGAGTATAACTCCATAATTTTTCACTAACTTTTGAAAGTATAAAGTTTCTACCTATAGAGCACACTTAGAGCTATCATCTCTAAGTGGCCTCATGTTTATAGCATATATGGATTTTGATTTATGATTGTTTTCGTAGAGTAGAAAAATTTAGAAAATAAACTGTTTTGACACTAGAGGGTAAATTGGTAATTTCACACAGGTACTTGGTTTTTCTAGACTGTAAGGCCTGCATTTTTGAAAAGTAGACTCAAAATTCTTTCCGAAGGCGAAAATCTCATGTTTTTATAGATTACGAGCTTTGAATTATGAATCGGCCAAGTTGGTAAAATTCAAAATTTTGGTAAACAATGTGACTAGGCGTAAAAACTAAAGTGGGTAACTTTGTGTAAGAAGGCGGGTAAAGGATAAACTAAAGACATGGTCTAAATGTCATTTTAATACAGTTTAGGATAGGTAATTTTAGGTAAACATGATTTATAAAACTAGAATGCTATGCCATGCTTGTTCTGAGTGGAGTAAAATAATTTTATAAAATCTTTGTTTGATTTCATCTTCTTTCGCGTGAGTAATAGTTTATCTTTCTAAGTCGCGTCCTCTATTTTAGGTTTCTCTTATGAATAGTTGATTTACTTCAGCTCTTATCATTGTTGATTGGTGTTTGCATAAGGTGAGTTCATAGCCCCCTTTTACTACCAAATTGTTTACAAACTCTACGAGGTGAAATTACATGCTTGTTTTACTTTTGAACACAAGTGTTTTAAATTGTATGCTATCTAGATTATTGCTTGAATATTATTTCCTAAGTTACCGCATTGCCATTTAAGTCCCTATCAATCATGAACCGTTAATTGCTAATGTAGTAAGCGCGAGTGTTATGGATAGATCTATCGTGACTGACAATCCCCACCTTGAATTTCTGGTCACAAGTTGACCATGGTGCATTTAACATTGTGATGAACTTTTAGGTTTTTGGCAAGCATCCTATACTGTTAGCAAGCATCCTATACTTACCTGGGGCACAAACTAGTTAAGGTTTCAGGGTCATGAGCTAAGTGCAATAATACATGTTTTGGACTACTGAATTTGTTTCGTAGTCTACTATTACTTAAATCTTGTAGTCCACTCTTTTATTGATAAACCTATGAATTCACTCAACCATTGTGTTGGATTTTAGCATGTTTTAATTTCAGGTCCTAAGGTGTGATTTCTGGATGGGAGCTGCGGGGATATCATGAAGATGGATTCTGTGTTTTCTTTAATCGATGCTAAACTGTCAAACTTGTTTTATTAAACAAATGTCATCTTTTCAACTATGTTGTTTGGTTAAACTTATGATTGCTTGGGATTGTTAAGTCACTTTTAAAACTGTGGGACCAAATGTGGAAACTCTGATATTTTGCAATGCATCGAATGAAACTTTGTTTTAAACACCCCTTTTAATGTCGTTTCCTATTACTTGTATTTTGTGCCATGACGTCGCACCCCAATTGTTACCGTTCCGCTGCCGCCAGATTGTAGGGGTGTGACAGATTGGTATCAAGAGCCAAGGTTATAGGGAACTGGGTTATTTTGCAAAACCTAGTTTATAACCAAAATTTTTAAAATTTTCTTTTCTTTAATTTTCAAATTACAGAATCCTTCATCGCTATCCGATATCCGCGCACGCAACTCCTTGAATCCTTATTTACTTTTCCGATTAATATTATTGTATTATATGATTATATATTCGTATCGGTCAATTATATAAATATTGACCATTCTGGTTAATGATGTTTATTTATAAAAGCATCACCGTCTAATTTATAAAATTTTAATTTTATAAATGATTTAAATAAAATGTGCTTATTATCAATGCATATTTTCTCTATTGTTGTTACATCATTCTCTTATTTCATTTTTGATTATTATCATTGTGAAATTTAACCTTTTGACTATGTAAATTCAAAATAGAATTGCATATTGTGATGATGATTAATTCATGATTATGTATACCATTCTTCTATCTCATTTCTCTCCATGATTATCATGTACCATGACTTAACATACTCTTACAGATTCTTAGTAAATTGTGTATTTGTATTGTTGACAGAATCATGCCGCCAAAAATATTGAAAAAGAAATCTGTTAAAAGGTTGGTGGAAAAACGTGTGGCTAAAGCTATTGAGAAATACGAAAAGACTAGGACCAGTTCAGATAAGGCCAAAAGTTTAGGAGGAAATATCGAGAATGTTGGAGGAACTGGGAGTGTGCAAGGTTGTTCACATAAAACGTTCATGAATGGAAAACCTCACCCTTTTAATGGAACGGAGGGTGTTGTTGGTTTAAGCCGATGGATTGAAAAAGTAGAACGGGTGTTTGAGATTAGCAAGTGCGCTAAAGGAGATAAAGTTATGTTTACTGCTAGTACTTTCGAGGGTCGTGCTTTAACATGGTGGAGAGGAAATGTGCACACCCTAGGGCTTGTTAATGCTAACAGGATTCCTTGGAATGAATTCAAGTCCATGATGACTACGGAGTACGGCCCAGCGACTGAAATACAAAGGATGGAGGAAGAACTTTGGACTTTGACTTTGAAAGGAGACGATATTGAGGCTTACAATAATCGTTTCCATGAATACCCTTTAATATGTCTTGAGCTGGTACCAACTAAAAAGAAAAAGGTTAAGAGGTACATTAAGGGGTTTCCTGAAAGAATCAAAGGAAACATCACTTCTTTGAAGCCCACTACCCTGCACGAGGCAATCAATATGGCTCGTGAGCTGGTCGAGCAAGCAGTTCAGGGTAAGGCTGCAAGGGTGAGTGAAAGCAATAAAAGGAAGTGGGAAGACCACCAGAGGAACACCACCAACAATAACAACAACCAAAACCGAAACAACAATCATCATCAACAACAAAACAGGAGGCAGGAAACTGCTAGAGCCTATGTTGCAGCTCCAACTGAAGGTATAGTTTATGCTGGGAATCTACCAAAATGCAATCAGTGCAACTTACATCATCATGGATCGTGCCCTCCAAAGTGTCAGAGATGTCAAAGAATAGGTCATATAGAGAAGGATTGTAGAGCCAGACTTCCAGGTGTAGGTGTTACCCCTCTTTAGGATGTGACTTGTTATGGGTGTGGT
>BQNB010064818.1:0-35163 GCA_026074375.1 Tanacetum coccineum
ATTCGATTTTCCATTCAAGCCTCGTTGGGACATAACGACCCGGGAATCATACTTCCGGCTACATATATATTTTATTTTGTTGAACTTTTGACCATTCCTTGTGTAAAGGTAATTGGTTAAGTGTTTGCTTATATATTATATATATATATATATTATTGACGAATCAATGATGACAACTAAAAAAAAATACCAACACGAGCGTTGGATATTTCAACGAACAACGAGCTAACGAACCAACTTAAGAATTGCGACGACAATACCAACAGGTATCCGATGTATCCGCAAACGATAGATGAAAGGGAACCTTACCATCTACACAACCCAACCTAATATAATCGCCTAATCGGTTAAGAGAGGAATTCTCTAACCACACAACCATCCTCAACAGGATCTCACATCACATCTACACTACCATCTACACAACTATTCAGACTTACATCCTTATATAATACATACAAGCAACAATGATCAATGCAATCAAAGTCACAAGTCCACGTGTGTGTTGCCTTTATAATTATGTTCGCGACCATAATTATAATTGCACCTTTTTCACACGTGTACTTACTTCCAAGACCACACATCTCAATGATAACACACATCTACCACATAGCACTTAATAATAATCCAAATATAACTCAAACATGATAATCCATCTAACGAACCATAAAATCCCAATCAACCAAACGAAATAGAAGTCACATTGTGACCCAAAATATAAAAGCAATCCTCGATTATAGCAACGCATCGAGGTAGAAAACGAAATAAACTTAAATTTGTTGTTGAAGAAAACATGAGACGTCGAAAGATGTTGACGTATGAATTGATGATTTGTGATTACGAGTAACTTAAGCACTTTACGTTATGTGTTATAAGTTACATGTTTGTCATCACCAAAACATGAAGAGAATGTATAGATTAAATATCGTAATGTAATATTTCTACCAACAGATTCCTCTCGAGAAGGTATTCTCTCGCAATCCTTCAAGAAATGTCCTTTGATCTCAAACTGGATAGTTTTCATAATCGCAAGTCTAATAACGCCCGGTGCGGTGTTTCCCCTAGTCAATTCCATGCATTGTTCCATGGTGAGTGAATTAATGTCAACATCATTACCAACCATTTCTTCATATTCTGACTCAGAAGCTTTCGATCTGAATAAGCAAAGGTGACTGATACTTTCTTCTTGAATGGAATAAACTCTTAGGATCCTCTAGCAGTGTATGAAGTTTAGTAGTCAAGCTCCGAGTCATACACTCTTGAAAACAAACCCAAGAGAATCAGTAAAAAAGGTACAAAGGAAGGAAATAAAAAGAAACTACAAATGAAATTAAAAAAACTATACAAAACTATAAAGATTGACATAGTTTGAATGCTTCACACTCATTCTTGCAGTTTTTCTCTTAAAATTTGGTGAACTTGTTTTAGAAGAGCTAGTCATAGTAATGAACTAGTAAGGTTTGTATGTGGGAATTGTGAGAAATGTGAAGAAAATGGTGTTTAAGGGTGATGATTATATGATGAAAGTGGTGAAGTGTTTTGTATAATGGTTCTTGAATTATATGAAAAACATGTTTTATCCTAAGGTTTAAAATCCCATATAGTATCATATAGCATGATTATAAGATAATGTAGAAAAGGTTAAAAATCAAGAAGGCCTGGTGATGCACGGATCCACCTAACCTCGGACGAATCTACCATATGGTGGATCTGTCGATCCATGACACTCATATTATGACCAGAGCTGCATTTTTGCAACCAAAACTCAAATAAAATAATAAGAAAATAGCGTAGCAAGCATAAACTAATCGTATGCAATTCATTACACATAATCTAATGATCTCACACGTTATCATCCTAATGTTACCCACACGAATTTAAAATAGTCTGGTTAAGATCCTAAGACTTCCTATTACATGCTTATTTTGAATTAACATTGAGAACGATCAAGATCATGATGATCGTGCAGACTGCAATGATAATCATCAATGATTTCATCATTGGAGGAGAACTTGCTCATTATGTCCATTGAGGGATTAAAAGAAATAAATCGTTCACTTTTAAGAGAGAAACGAGTTCTTTTAAATATTTTGAAAAGCTTAGATAAAAGGAGACCGTAAGGTAAAGGTTCACATGGAGAGTTTTTGGAGTGTCGCATTCGTTTAGCCACGATGTATGCTAGATTGAATGAAGTAGAGGTAGTGATACAATAAAGCATGTATGCACCATAAGCGGACAACTGAATTTTAGGTCTATTGTTACAAAGAATGTTTTCTCTAATTACAATTTCAGCGGTTTTAAGGTAAGGACATACTTCATCAGTGTAGAGAAAATTTGGATTAAGGGAGTCGTATTTTTCTCCGTTGATTCTTTTCTTGGTTATGTTGGATATGATTGAAGTGGGATGATCAAGGTTCGTGAAACACGGATCGTTTGGGAGTCATTATGATTCAGAATGGATGTGAGCGACCATTCATTGCTATAAAAGGAGTGTCCTTCATAAGGAAGATCTAGAAGAATTCCGAATCTCTTAGAGTAAAAAGAAATCTTTCTTCATAGATGTTAAAAGAGACAAACCAATCATTGTTTAACAGACGAAATTGAAAGGATCGATAGAGTTCAACGATAAATTGTGGATAAATCTTTCCATCTAAGTGGTAGAAGAATTGAAAACCATTTTTAAAGAAGATTTCTTCAAGATTAACTTGAGGGTTGAAGTTGTTGTCAATGATTCTTCCTTTATGTATGGTGCGATTTGCAAAGTCAATCATATGACATAATGATATTAAAGTAGTTTAATGTTATATTCAAGTAATAAATGTTAGCAATAAAATAGTCATTGCGGAATGCTAAAGTGTGTGCCTATAGCGCAAGAATGTGGATGTTCAGATTGCTTGACTAACATCGGAACCAAAAATAATAGTGGTAATAATACTAGTAATAAGAAAACCTTAACGCACAACCTAAGTTTGATATAGCTCTAGTCGAATGAAATGAAAAATGCATATGAATTATACATTTCGTCATTAACATTCATGAGACGTTATGCATGAAGACAAACATTTTTGCGTTGTATTAACAATGTAGTTAAACAACACTTATTTTGAAAAATCCCTAGACGTGAGGTTTTTATTTAAAAATCTTAATTTGGGGTTTTTATCAAAAATTGATTTTCACTAACCACTTTAATTATGTAATCTTAGAGTCTGCAGGACTCATGATAGTTATACATTACTATATCTTAGTCCTAATTGTGCAAAAATTGCAAAAAATATCAAAATCCCTAAATTATTTGGTTTGGTTCAAAATCAAAACCCTAGACTCAAAATTAAAGAGAAAATAAGATGTAATCACTTACAATTGTTGCTTATAATTGATGGTTTGTTGATGATCTTTGTGTCTAATTGCTCCAATTGTCTATTTGTAGCTTTTGTTTAAGGGTTTTAGGTGTATAGTTCGTTTGTGTGTGTGGATAATGATTTTTGTGGTCCCAATTGGTTTAAACCTGGTTACTACCTGCTTTTTCTGACACACGGATCCACCTAAGTGGGACAGATCTCCCTAAACTGGATCCGTGGATCCGTGATAAGCTCAAAAACGGTTAGAGTTGGTTTTTAGCCAAATTGGGATATGGTGTTATGTTTTTGGCAATTGGAGTGTGATATATATATTATTAGGAGTGTGTGATTTAATTTTCAGATTCGACGCCTAAGTTTTGAGTGAATTGTGCAAATTGTCATGAAGTTCCCGATGAAATTTCAACGTAGTCGATCCTACTAGGAGTGTGTTAATTTGATGTGTTTCAAAAGCTTTAAATTTATAATGACTGAAAATACCAATTTTTATTATAGGGAAACACACGGGTAAAAGTATAACCCACGTATGCAGTATAATCTTTTTAGGTAAGACCAGGTCGTTCCACGGGATTGGGTATTCTAAGAATAAGTCGATAATATTACGAAAAGGTACTTATCTTATAGACTGTCACGGATCTAAAGATAATAATTTGATTCAAGAAATAAAGGACATGTTTGGTTAAGAAACAAGAAATATCATGGATAAACTTGAGTGATTCACGAATGAAATTATAATCGATTTAAGAATGTTTACTCATTTAGAAAGATTATCTATCGTTCATAATAAAAAAACCGTTTCGTCATTTATCTTTTATTATAAAAAATGCTTTAAGTGTGATTCGTGTTTGATAATGAACAATATAAATTTGCTAAACTAAGTTCGTTAGACATATGGTTTAGCTTTAAACCCTTTTGTACTTGGGTTAATGTTCGTTTACTTAGCCAATCCTTACAAGGCTAAAGTTTAGTTGTCATAGACAAAAACCTTGCAAATCAATTACTTAGCCGGAGTCTTTCGACCTATTTCCGGGATAAATGGTGATCAAACGAAGATTAAAGAGTCCAAGTTCAAAAGCATCAAACTTATATTATTCATATCAAAAGCTCATTCAAAAGTCAAGTTTGATCCATAATAATTATGTAGTTCTTAACCAAACATGTTAATCTACTCAACAATCATAATAACAACGTATATAACAATCATGGTGAATCCAACATTCATATCATCAAAAGATAGAAACATGTTTTTACCAAATTTCAAGAGAAGAGGTTCCAAATCTTACAATGCCTTTCAAGAACAAGACAACAATTGACTATAGTAACACTAGCAACTTCAACTTTCTGGAACTTTTCTTCCTTCTCTACCCGGAAAGTGATGAAGGTGGTGGTTAACCTTCAAAACCTCCTTAGAACTACTAAGACTACTAGATTTGATGAATGATGATTGAAAGATGAGAATGGAATGATTTTTTTTCAAAATTCGTGCTCTATTTATAGTTGAGGATAGGTCTTCAGTTGCTGAATTAGGGGGAGTGAAGAGTTGCACAATCATTGCAATCATTTATGATTTGGGAGTAACTGACAGGAAAGTGCGCCGCACACAAGAAATTGTGCGCCGCACTTGGTGATTAATTAAATGGCATTCAATTCGTTTAGAAGTACGTCACACAAAATACTTTATGCGCCGCACTTTGGCTTTAATCATTAACTCTCTTTTAATTTTTCTTCTAGATCCTTCTTGTAACGACCGTTAGTGCTTTTAACTGGATTTCTTTGCATCGTTAGTCCTTTTCTTCACTATCGGTCCTGAAATGAATATTACACAACAAACAAGCAAACTTTGCAATATTTCATGCGTTAACGTATATATTTAGTGTGTTTTTGAGGGATAATTTACGTATATTTGGAGCGTTATCAAATCCCCCCATACTTAGTTTATTGCTTGCCCTCAAGCAATCAAAGCGAAAAAATTTCGTTTGGTAAAACAGATTAATGATCACAAGCATAGATAACGCGACAAAGCAACTCACGAATTTTTATAGATAAGATCTTTTTTTACACTCGCTCAATTTGGTGAAATAGATAGTAAACGGAAGTCACTCATACGTGCAGTCATGAAATGTTTAAATTACCATAGGCTTGTACAAGAAACTAAACTTCACCGACATGGCGTAAGCCTCAAACATAAACATCAAAAGTGGTAATTTTATTTAGTGATAATATGTATTATTTGTTAAAAAAAAGGTTTATAAATAAATCATAATCCACTTTATTCGTAATTTAACCAACTATTCACTTATATCATTCTTCTTCTCATATATATATTCTCTTTTTTTGATGATAACTTCAACTTTTTACTTGGGAGAAATTTGCTTTCCCCCATACTTAAGATCATCACACTTCTTTACATAGCAACACTTGAATTCTTCAATTCGAACGGATAAAATTTCAGATAATTTAGTTAAAAAATCTTTTCAAACAAAATTTATTGTTTACTTATATTTATATTTTTATCACCTCTTAATCAGTAAATGTTTATAACACGCGAACGTGTTCCTACTGCGGTCTCATAAAGATTTCAAGCACAAGTTCTAGAATTAACAAATCACCGGCACACTCATACAATTTAAATCTATACCAATGCTCCAGAAAAGCCGACAAAACTACAAACACACAGCCGTAACGACGGATGAGATATCTGCAATTTCTCATTCCTTAACTCGAGAAAGTTAAAGATAAAATCATCTTAGGTATCACAAATGGATACCTGAATCCTTAAATTTCTAATCCTCACAATTTTTCTGGGTGGTATAAATATGCTAGTAATGTTATCAATCCAAAGTCAGATTGCTTAAATGTGATCAATAAAATGTTATTTACAAAAATATATTATTATTTTTTTTCTAAAAATTTTCAACTTTTCCAATTTTTCCAGTTTATCCCCCCTCCTCCATACTTAATATGAGCATTGTCCTCAATGTGAAAATATTATAGAGAAAAGATAAAATGGAAAAGTGAGATATACTTTTCAATTGCGATCGATACTCTGAATCTTTTCTTTGCGGCAATTCGTCTCGCGCCTTTACCTGTTTATGAATGTAGATATTGCATAGCATACAAAAAATAATAATATTCCTAATAGATTAATAATAAAGTATGATAATATTGTTTTTAAATGCCAACAGATGCATTTTACACACCATAATAATAATAATAATAATAATAATAATGATGATAATTGTTTTGAAATTATTTTTTTAAAACACACGTGACCCAAACATGCCGTCACATAACCAACTCATGTCATCTTGACACTACTCGTCATCATCCTGTTGTTGCTGTGACTGGTACTGTGGTGGCGGAGGTGGGTACTGCTGATAGTACTGGTCATACTCTGGCTGAGCGTAACCAGGTGGGTTGTAGGCTCCCTGCAGTGGAACACTATAAACCCTATCCATATGCTCAAACACTCCATGATATCTGTCCCAGTGATATGACTGCCTATACTCCATCCGCTCTATCGCATCCTGACGTAACTCTATATGACCCATCCTATCATATAAATCATGCATGGATGCTCTCGGGGGTCTAGGGATACCAACTCTATGCACACCCGGCTGTGGATCTTCGGGAATAAGTTTACCATCAGAATCGATCAAATCTCTAAGTGTAGTTGTATCCAAATCCCTACAATAAATTGGAGCACTCAAACTCCTCACAGCATCCTCAGTCAACACCCTGCACTTCCTAGCAAGCTTTGAAATAAACTGTCCACAGCAAATTTGAATCTCTTTCTGAGTCCCATCTCTTTTCCTTTTCATCCACTTTGCAATCACCCAAGCTACATTCGCATATCCATTTTGATGTCTAGCATCAAACATACTTAGAAGCCACAAATCATTCTTTTGCACCTTATCATACCTAGTCGTCCTTTGACACAAACTATAAGTGATCATTTTTTGGATCACCCTCAAAATTAGGTTCCTGATAGTAGAAGTGTGACTCCTAAACAAACTAAGGTTTTCCTCTCGACTAATGCTCAACCAATAATACGTAGCATTAAAATTATCATCACTACGTAAACCTCCTTCAAAGTAAACATTAAAACCATCCTCCTCTAGCTCAACTGCTTGATATAACCCCAACCTACGAGCGAACTCCAACAAAGTCAAACTATGGGCACGTCCACCAAGTCTAAACCTGATGATCTTCTTTGACTGCAATTCATCATCGGCACATACTTCATCAAACTCATAAGTAGAATAAAACTCATGGTAATGTTCGGCATAAATTGGCTCATTGATATTAAAAGCTCTAATCCAAGCCACTGAAGTAAATATATCTTCCTCTGATTCAGCTTCACGTACTCTAATTCTTAACATATCATCAATTTATCTATCGCAACCCATTCGGTTTAACATATCCCAGTTTACGATACAAAACGAGTAAATGTGTCTAGGAAGCAATTGGGCCAATCTAGTATTGTACATAGACTTAGCTTCTCGGGTACATCCTTCCCATAGCAAAAACTCATGGTGAACTTGTGGAAGCAATACCTCTTCCACGGTTTCATGTCTTGAGCGTTTGGATCTTGATGATCCGGCCTTATTATCGTGCGTTCCTGAAGTCTACACATAAAAAACAATCAACAATAAAGTTAGGTTATGTTAGAAATGATTTAGCATGATTGGTGAGTGTTTTGATGGTATTTGAAACATTCTGTAACTTTCTGATGTAGAAAGTGCGACGTACTTCCCTAAAGTGCGGCGTACTTTCTGGAAAATAGGGGCAAAGTGTGGTGGTTTTAAGGAAAAACCGATGTACTTTCTGGGCTGAAAATAATAATTTCGTATTTTTATGATTTTTCAATAATTAATTTTAAATATAAATTCATAATATGAACAGTTCACTTTCAGATTTATTCAATATCAAGCATGCATGGGTTAAATGATCCCTAAATATCATAATTCTAAGGGTTAATTGCTCATATAAAACATGGATTAAGGATTTATTAATCTAATAATACTCAACCCTAATAATCAAGAAATTAAACAAATTAATGATAAACAAGTTTAAGGAATGCAATTAACATACCCTAGGCATGATTATAAGGTTGATGGATTGATTTTTGACACTTTTTCTTTGTTTTTCGATAAAAACTCGGCTGTTCTGTGTTTGAGTGTGTGTAAAAGATTTTTATAATAGGTTTAAATCGTGTTTGGGAAGTTTTATCAAAGAAACCTGCTTAAAAGTGCGGCGTACTTCCCTGAAGTGCGACGTACTTTGTATATTTTTTTTATATATTACTTATTACTCGACCTTATAATTTAAACATGAACTCAATCCATCACATTAGCTTAATATTTATATATCATAGATTGGATTAATATCCTTACATCAAATGTAATCCATTATGGATTTATACATATGATTTTTATTTTTATAAAAACATAACATGAAACATAAAGAGGGAGTATAGCTACTCCTTTATTCCAAGCTGATATAATACTTTATTCCATAAACCAGTTAGGTGACATGATATCACTCAACTTGTGGTACTTTGACACTTTATGGTTTGTTTTCTTTGTCGTGAACCCTTATAGATAGATGTTCCCATATGGATCAGTTAGTCTTATTTCCATTCTCTACTGCCCTGTCGCTTCTTCTTCTTTAGTATATGAGCCTTTATAATCAGGCTTCCAGTTGACTTGTTTAAGTGGTACGGGTAATGAACCAAGGAAGCTAACTGCTTTCTTCCAAACACTGATTTTTTTAAACGGGTTTGTTACTGCTTGTATAGCTGATGATCGATCTTCTGGATTAGCACAGTTTAGATATGGAGCAGGTCTTGGGCCATATATTGGTGCCCCAAATTTATTTCTCTTGATCACATATCTCTTTTCATCATTACTATCACTCACAGCTGTTCTCAAACGTCCATATCTCGTAGCTCGGAAGGTTTGAGGAACAGACTCTATCAAATGTTAGAAAATCTTTCCCGAGGTGTAAGTAGGCTACCATCGTACGAAGGAATCCCTGGCCAAGCTACAATTGTGTGCATCATGGACGTATTGGTATGTCCCAGGATAAGGAACTTACTTATGTAGTTACTCCTACTTGACCAAAGAACGTTAGATAATTGTTCCCATTGCTTCTGCCAAGTAAGATCTATATAGCGGATTCCCTTATCTATATTTTTCATTATTCTCTCCTAATGATTCAAATATTTTATAAGCATGGTGTAATGTCTGATCCAGTATCTGCTAATTCATTTTCATTACTTCCCTTCCAGTCTGATAGAAAATAAATGCACCAGATCTTCTTTCTCCTTTAATGCTTCACCTTAATGCTTTCACTTCTTCTTCATCTTCTTCATATTCTTTCATCAGTTCCACCATTATTTACTAGATTTCATCTAGTATCTTCTTATAATTGTCATTATAGGCCATGGTTTCGATCACATGCCTTTCCTCTTCCAACAGAGCATATCTTTGGCTAATCATGATTGCCAGTTCCTCCTTTGCCGCCTCTTCTTGAGTCAAATGTCTTCCAGCTGATGAGGATGGTCCAACATTTTGATAAAATAGATTAAGGTTCTCCATTGCTCTTTTCTTGTTACGGTTTCTCTTTCCCATTTTACATATAAATGAGGGAAGTTCTTCTCTAGACTTGGGCACATCATCAAAATTAAAGTCAAGTAATTGATCCTAATCGTCTGAGCTCTTTCTTGTTTTCTTTGAATCATCCTCAAATGGATCCGGTTCGGGATAAATGGTGATCACCCTATACCGATCATTTAACACCCCCAAAGTTCACGCAGCGGAATATACAACAATTGGGTGTTAAGTCATAGCACAATTACACAAGGATATAGAAAACGACTCAAAAAGAGGCGTTTAAAAACATTGTTCCATTTAAAGAAGTTTCAGAGTAAACAACATACGTCCCACAGAAACGTTACCAAATTCATAACATAAGTTTTGAAAAAAAAGACACGGATAATAAGTTTTATAAAATGGAACAAAATACAAGTTCTTAAAACTTTAGCGCAGACTCCTCGTACTCGGCATCCATCATCCCTTGATACCTGAATAAAAACCATGCTTAAAAGTCACAATAATGTTAGTGAATCCATAAAGTTTTTTAAGCAGTTAAGAGACACAAGTTTTTGTTCATCGTGTACTTGTTGACGACAGCCATTATTCAAGTTTCTATTGCAATAAGCTCATGACACCGAAGCCTTGACGTTGCACATATCTTGTATGTAAATCACGTTGCCTCATAACTAGGTATTATTGCCTTATACCTAAATTCTAAATACAAATTGTCCGTTGACTGGGTGCTCGAAAGGATTCGATTCATACCCCCGGACAGGGCTGTCAAACCCAATAGATCTATTTATTTGTACTAGCGCTTACCCATTATAGGCAATTAACAGTTCATGATTGAGGTCTTTGGCAATAAGCTACACATGCAATTTATAATCATATTCGGGCCACATACCATAAAGTTCTTGGCTCATTTATAAAAAAAGCATTAATCTCCTCTGCGGGGTTTTATAAATACTTTTAAAAGTTGAAAGGCGAGGCACTATGAACTCACCTTGACGAACGGTAATATCAAGTAATATTGAGTTAAGTAAGACAAACACTCCTAAGAGCTACCTACAAAACAAGGCGCGACTTAGAAAACAATCTAATACTGACCGAGAAAAGATAAATCAAAATGAAGACTTTTTAAAAAGTTTACTTATGTCCGATCTAGCATGCATTGGCATACAGTTTTTTTGACCAAATTTTGTACTAAAATGTAGTGTCCTAATCCTGTATTAACATTCCATTTATACCCCATTTCTATTTACCCTTTACCATCAACTCACACAAAATTACCCGATTCTGGGATGTATTTTTTTTTTTAAAAAACCCATCTAGTAACTTTTATTTACAAAAATTCTGAAATCATCCAACTTGATTGAGTCATAAATCAATATCCGTAATTCGTACGGACATGAGGTTTTCGCCTACAGAAAGCACTTTGAGTCTACTTTTTAGAAATCCAGGCCCCACTGTCCAGGGGTCAAAAAGACCAGGTGAAAATACCATTTACCTTCAATTTCAAAACAGTTTATTTCTGAATTTTTCTAACCACTATAATGATCATAAATCATAACTATTTATGCTATAAAGGTGAGACCACATTGAGATGATACACCAATTTGTCCTCTCCAGGAGCAACTTGGCTTTTAAAATTCGTGCAAAATTTGAGTTATACCCCTTTTTCCAACTGATTACCAAAAAGTGACAAGTTTTAGTAAATCGGCCGTATCTCACTCATCCGGAGGAGATACGGCTCCATCCAATTAACCACATGAACCTTAGACATATACCAACATCATTATCAAATTTCCCAGATGCCTCATTTGCAAAAATAATTCGTATTCAACCTGTTTAGCTACTGAAATAAAAACAGTTTCATGAACCTCTTTTTAAACTCAATACAATCATCAATTTATATCATCTAAACCTAGCACAATGCCATAACTAATTATTAGACTTATGAACATACATAAAAACATAATATTTACAGCATATATCACTTTTATAATTGATAAAAAAAAACGAAATAGAGATTAAAATAAAGAGAAAACCTTACTAAGGTTTGATTAGGGTCTAAATGACTAAAAAACAAACACTTCTGTGAAATGATGTTTAATGCGAACCATGCACAACCAAATCAAAGTTTAACATATTGTATACCTAAATTAACCCAATAATCACCCAATAATTTTCCCTAGAAGAGCTTCAAAATGACAAGAAAACAAGCCCTAGAACCTTCAAAACTTCATGAATCTTCACCAAACTTTACAAGGGCCTTTAGGATGTTGTTGAGATAGTATAAATGAGTAGCAAATTTTTATAAGGATGGTGGTGGTTGTGTGGATGGTGTTCGGCAGAAACAAGGGAGAACAAGGAGAGAAAGGGTTTGAAAGATGAAAGAGTGGTTTATTGCATGTATAGAAAATAGAAATGAAATGATTGTGTTTTATATAGAGAAGTTTAAATGTTTATGTGTGTTTTAGGTGGTGAAATCCGGACCATGGGCCTAGGGGTTTGCAAAATGTAAATATTTTTTTTTTTTTATGTTAATTTGTTATAAGTTTTATTGAAGGTGTAGTTATGTATTGTAAGAAAAAGTAGGGAATTAAGTTTAAAAACCGCGAGGTTTAGGCTAAAGGAGCGAGATAACAGCGAAAAGTTCTAAGATAAAATTTATACATAATGGGTATAATAGGGGAATAATAACATGGTATGACATGAGAATGGGATCAAAATTCTAGGCACGGCTCTGCTCACAGCTAAATACAAGATTTTTGCTAAGTCTGGGTAAAAGCAATATTCAAACTTTTAATAAAAGTAAAATATAAGTAAGGTGAGAGTTAATATTGACCTCGAAAACGTGAAATGTCACAGCCTTCCCCCCATAACGGAGCACCGTCCCGGTGCTCGATTCGCCTTATCCGTTCTTTGACCTCTTGAAAAGGTGAGGATAATTGCTCTTCATCTGATCCTCACGCTCCCATGTATACTCTGGCCCTCGACGCGAGTTCCAACGAACCTTGACTAGTTGGTAAACCGCGTTTGCTTCATCGCTCACCTCGGCGATCCATTATTTCCACCGGTTCCTCAATAAAATGTAACTTATCATCGAGTTGAATCTCTTCGAGAGGGATAACCAAGTTTTCATCCGCTAGACATTTCTTGAGATTCGAAACATGGAAGGTGTTATGAATTCCATGGGAGTTTTATCATGCAGCTCCTACTGTAGCCACGGGACCAATTCTTTCTATATTTTTAATGGCCCCAAATGAACCTGGACTCAGCTTACCACGTTTCCCAAAGCGAATTACGCCCTTCCAAGGCGATACCTTTAACAAGACCATGTCACCCACTTGAAATTCCATCGGTTTGCGTCTAACATCCGCATAACTTTTCTGACGGCTTCGAGCAGTCAATAACCGATTTTTAATTTGCACTATCTTCTCAGTTGTCTCCCGTATCATTTCTAGACCTGTGAGTTGGCTATCTCCAACCTCACTCCAGCAAACTGGCGATCTACACTTTCGCCCATATAAAGCTTCAAATGGTGCAGCCTTAATGCTCGCATGATAACTGTTATTGTAGGAGAATTCGACTAACGGTAAGTGTCGATCCCACTACAACCAAAATCCAATTACACACGCTCGCACATGCATCCAACGTTTGTATAGTTCACTCTCTTTGACCATCTGTCTCTGGGTAGATAAGCCGAGCTCATATCCAGTGGGTTTCACCAACGTTTTTTTTTCTTGCAGTGATTTCCAAAATCTTGATGTAAACAAACTGTCTCTTCGCGAGATAATTGATGTAGGCACGCCATGATTTATACATACCAACATCCTTTAAGTATAATTGGGCGAGTTTCTCCTATGCTGTCAGTCTTCTTCATAGGCAAGAAATGAGAAGATTTGGTTAATCGTTCGACAATAACCCAAATGGAGTCATAACCCACTTGGCGTTCTCGGAAGTCTGAGACAAAATCCATGGTTTATTTTTCTCCACTTCCACTCTGGATTTCAGGTTGTTTGTAGTAGACCAGAGGCATTTGGTGCTCAGCCTTCACTTGGCCACAGTAAACATTTACTGGACATATGGTGGCGATATCAGCTTTCATGTTCGGCGCACCTAATAAACAAAAAAAAGAAAAAAAAACAAAAAAAAAAAAAAAAAAAAAAAAAAAAAAAAACAAAAAAAAAAAAAAGAAAGCTTTATATAAGTCCTGATACATCATGTCCCGACCCCTGGTGGATGGGAATACCTTTAGATTTGTGCGATCATGCAGGATCAAATCCCGTAACCACAAATAATGGTAACCAAATCGCCCTTCAAAGCATTGAATTCCCATCAGAGCGGGGTCTCAAATATCGGCTTGATTTCTCTTCCAAAGATTTTCAGTCCTTCACTGTTTCCTCTTTATTGCATCAGTCTGAGCGTTGAGTATTTTCTCAGGTAGAATTGTGTTACCTCATTACCAAAGATCTGAACCCATATTGGTTTTTCTCTGCCTTTTCGGAGCTCAAAGCATCGGCACTACATTGGCCTTACCAGATGGTAGCGATTCACAATCGGAGTCACGCAAAAGTTCAATCCATCGCTCTGTCTCATGTTGATTCTTTTTGATCTAAAATGTACTGTAGACACTTAAGATCTGCTGTACACATTACACTAGTACCAAACAAATAATGTCATCCAGAGTCTAAGTGCAAACACTACAGCACCCATATTCTAATCATGGGTCGTGAATTTATCACTCATGTTTCTTCAGTTTCGAGAGGCATATGCTATCACTTTTCCTCTGCATCAGAACAATCTCCAAACCATTTGTGTGACGCATCGCAGTACCAACGAATTTTTCGTCCCTCAGGCAAGGCTCGATAGGAGCGGAACATAACTTCTCTTCAAGTTTAGAATGCCTCATCTTCGTCCCTACCCATCATACTTTTGTTCTTCTCGGTTAAAAAAAATATTTTAGTTAGAGGCATGGAAATAAACGAAAAACCGTCGATGAATCTTCGGTAGTATCTGCTAAACCCTAAATTTCTGACTTCTTTCGTGTTGTCGTGCAACCAAATTCGGATATCTTCAACTTTGCAGGACCACTAACGCCTTTGTTGTGCGATCACGAGACCGAGAAATTGCACCGACTCAAGCCAAAAATCACACTCGAGAATTTGCTACAATTGCTCATTCATGAGCACTCCAAAATGAGCTTCAGATGTCTTTCCGTGCTCTTCTTTATTCTAGAGAGATAAGTAAGTAATCAATGAAACACGAACACAAATTTATCGAGGTATTGCTTGCACACTCGCTTCCATCAAAGCCAGAATACCGCAGGAGCGTTGGTTTGACCAAACGGCATACCTGAAAATCATAATGACCGTACATTAGACCGAAAATCATTAATAGGAATGTCTTCTTATCACTAATTTTCGGAGTTGGTGATAACCAGACCGAGATCAATCGTTTTGAGTATACGCGATAACCTTGAGTTGATCAAACATTCGTCAATCCTCCGAAGTGGATACCGATTCTTACTGTCAACATATTTAGCACGCGAAAATCGATACACATACGGAATGAACCGTCCTTCTTCAGTACGAATACTACTGGATCTCCCGCATGGTAGACGAGCATCGACGAAAAACCCTTTTTCTGATAATTACTTGTAACTGTCCCGCCAAATCCTTCATTCGGATGTGAGCCAATTGTTACTGGGCTCCGTGCGAACAGTGCACACCCGTACCAGTTCAATTTAAATTCCACTGTCGAGGTGGTGGAGTCCAGGCAAGTCGTCAGAAACACCTCGAGGAAATCACGAATCACCGGTGCATCTACACACTTACTCCTTTGGTTTCTGTTCTCGGTTACATGTTCCACGAACAACTGATGCCTCCTTTCTGATGTAATTTACTGGCTTAACTTCATGATTTTATCTTCATACGTGACGTACCACGCGTCGCTCCACAATTGTCTAACGTCTTATCTTGTGACGGTAATATGCACTACTTTCTTGCCACATATGATAACGGCATCTTGAATACTAGACCAATCCATCCCAATTACTACCGACAAAAGTTTCCCAGCTCAATGGCATAATGTCAATTTTAAATAGGTGTGAAGTGAAATCTAGTAAGTTGTCATGGTACATCCTCTTAGTATAGTATTAAGAACTAGACGACCCTTCCATCGGCCAATTCACATCATAGCTAGTGTCTAGTATAACAGGATTAATGTCAATCAGGTGACTAAAACTAGTGTTCACAAGCTTTTGTCAGATCCTGAGTCAAATAATACATGATGCATAACGATTTTAGTTAAAACTACCCGTAACCACATTTGGTCCTTGTTTTTATCTCAGCTCTCTAATCATGAACCCTTCCTCGATCTTCTTCACTTGTGGAATCCCTTTTCTTCGACAATGAGTTCCTTGTGTGTCCCTTTTCTTCCACAGTCATAACATGTCACAGTTGGTCGTGTGTTAGCACCAGTAGCTATAGCTTTGCCCTTACAATCTCGTGCCATGTGGCCTGCCTTTCCACAGTTGTTACATACCACATTGCAATAACCAAAGTGATGCTTTTTACAACGATTACAGAGCGGTTTGTTCCCAGCATACCCACCTTGCTCAGCAGGGGCGGTGGTCATTGCTCGGGCATTACCCTGCCTTTGGTTTTCTGCTGGTTATGGCGATGTTGTCCCTGTTGTTGTTTCTGTTGTTACCGTTGTTACCACCTTGTGAACTTTCCCATTTCCTTTATTGCCCTCGGCAATCCTATCAATTCGAGCTTGAACTTTTGTTCCATCAGGCATGTGCCAATCCGCACAGCTTCATTCATGCTAATGGGTTTGATCCAAGTAACTTGTGCCCCATTATGTTGTCAGTTAGTCCCACGGATATCAGCTTCGATTTTTCCTTGCGTTCACTCAATGGCGCCCCATGGGGTTCCATACTGGACATATTGTACCAGCTCAAGAAAGCGCTTGGTGAAGCAGTATAGTCAAACTCCTTGCCCTTCAGATACCACAAGATCGGCTCATTCGCTGCACTTCTCAATGGGGCAAAAATTCCTCTGTCATTATCCTTTTCATTTCAGTCCAGCAAGCTGATTAGAAGCCTCTAAACCCAATCGTTGCGACCTGGAGTTCCACCACGTCAAGGCGCACGCCCTTGAAGTGGTGGCAAGCACAATTTTGAACCTTTCGTGCTTAACACATTCACTTATTCCAAAAACCATTTCCGTCTTCTCGAACCACCTAATTAGCTTGACACTCCATCGGTGTCCATTGAAGACCGAAGGTTGCATTTCATGAAACCAGAAAAGGTACATTCTCGAGGCAGACTGGGAGCCCCACCTTGGCCCCCCAGCTCCATGTTTCCTTGCTCCTAGCTTTTGCTTGCCTTTCTCCATCTTCCACACAGCACATAGACCCTTTCCGCTGACGAGTCGATCAATAGCCGCTGATCATGGTACCATGGTGTGCATGATTCTATCCCAACACAAAGAAGTCTCCACGAGTATATATATAAATGACATAAACACATCATGTATCAAACGGAACCAATAACACACAACAATCTACAACATCCAAGTAGATGAATCAAAAGGTACCATTACATCATCATTCCCAAAGAGTTATTACTTCATAGCTATTTTTCACAAAATGAATTAATTTGTTCAACAAATGGCATAAAATTCACTAACGTGAAGATTCAGATTAGGATTACAGACTGAAAGATACTATAATAAAATAATACTACTAATAGTCACGATGTGGAGACCTTGTGCTCAATGGGGGCAGTCTGCTTGGTAGTGAATCATTCATCGGTAGTAGGAGCAGTGGCAGCATCCCTGCAGCAACCTATGGATCTCTAGGTATCATTGTTAGGTAACAGGTAGCCAATAGATCTCAGGTAGAGCAATGCGGCTCTTGATATCGAATACCGGCGTTAAAAGATTCTCAAACCCGTCAATAAACCAACGTCCAAGTGATGGTAATGCCATGTTGCCCCGAATCATTCTCACGTCCAAGCATCTCTATAACGGTTTCCCTGCTACGTCTAGCATCATTTCAGTCTTCTGTTATCAGCACTCAGCGACCTCCGCCTCAAAATGCTTAACTCTGCTGTTGAATAGCATCCAGGTTCATCTAATGTGACTTTGGCGTAAGATCGCTCGGGTGTATTCCCCTCACAAGCACAGATGATGACGAGCCAGTCCAAACCTGCGTAGTCGTTAAAAGAGTCCTCCTAAATGGGAATTAAGTCTGCAGTACTGATGGGGAGCACTCGGTATAGGATTCTGCAGGAACAGGGATTAGCATGGAACAAGTTCGGTATGGGTGCAGCTTCAGCCTCGGCCTCAGCCTCGACCTCATTCTCATCCTCAGCCGCAGCCTCAGACTCGGCCTCAGCCCCTCAACTCAGACTCAGAATGCAGGTGGCGGAGGGTAAATGTGGGATCCGCCCCCTGCTATAGGAGGAGTATCCATTCTGGGCCGTCCCATTGTTCCTCAGCTTCCATTTCTTCTTCTTCTTCCTCCATTTCCGGATCTTCTTCCGGATCTTCCTCCTCTTCCTCCATCTCTGGGTCTTCCTCTTCCACCCAGCCTTTTCATGTTAACTTGTTTATGCCTTCTAGCAATGCGAACTCGTTATGGTTTGAGGTAGGTAGGCATGAGATCTGCAATTGCTTAAAGTAAAATAAGGATTACATATACAATAGATAATTTATTAGAATGCGAATGCATGACGATAGCATTCAAATTGCATGATGATCGATAAATAGTATGAATATGCACAATAATATTTGTTACATATAAAAATTTCATTTTTGAAATCCTAAATAAACAATTCTTGATGCTTTCGCTGTGCTAAGCATATCAATCGATATTATATACATAATCATTGACATATAATATATTTAATTATAATAATATTTAATAAGTAAAGCACACCAAAATGTGCATAAATACTCAAAATAGAAAAACTATGATCGTGAATAACACAAGGGCTTCGAGGAGTCTTAGCGCGCATAATAGGGTTATAGTTTTATTTAAAAAAATATTTTTTGTTTTTTTTTTTATTTTTTTTTTTATTTTGACCTTAGTTCTCTATACCTATTAAGCTCTTGATACCAATCTTTAAACACCCCAAAAGTTCACTCAGCGAGTGAATATACAACAAATGGTGTTAAGTCATAGCACAATTCCACAAGGATATAGGAAAACTACTCAAAAAGAGGCGTTAAAAACATTTTACCATTATATGAAGTTTCAAGTAAACAACATACTTCCCCACAGAAACGTAACCAATTCAAAACATAAGTTTTTTGAAAAAAAAGACACGGATAAATATGTTTTATAAATGGGAACAAAATGACAAGTTCTTTAAAACTTTAGCGCAGACTCCTCCGTAATCGGCTCCATCACCCTTGGTTACTGATATAAAACATGTCTACAAGTCAAACAATAATGTTGAGTGACTCCATAGAGTTTATGATAATAGTTAAAAGAGAACTCAGTTTTTGTTCATCGGTGACTTAGAAACGCCAAGCCATTATTCAAGTTTCTATTCATAACCATGACACTCGAAGCCTTGACGTTAACACATATCGTTATGGTAAATCACGTTTGCTCATATCTAGGTATTATGCCTTATACCTAAAATACTAAATACAAAATGTCCGTTGACTGGTGCTCGAAAGGATCATTCATACCCCCGGCCGAGGGCTGTCAAACCAATAGATCCTATATATGTGTACTAGCGCTACCCAAAATAGGCAATTGAACAGTTCAGTGATGTGAGTCTTTTGGCAATAGCATACTCATGCCTTTATATCAATATTCGGTCCAGCAACCATAAAGTTCTTGTGCTCAGTTTATAAAACAAGCATGTATCTCCCTCGCGGGGTTTTATAAATACAGTTAAAAGTTGAAAGGCGAGGCTATGAACTCACCTTGAGCGAACGGTAATATCAAGTAATATAGTACAGAAGTAAGACAAACACTCCTAAGAGCGACCAAATAAACAGGCGCGACTAGAAAAACGGGCATCTAATACTTACGCTAGAAAAGATGAAATCAAATGACTGTACTTTTTTACAAGTTTACTTATGTCCGTATCTAGCTGTCATTGCATTCAAGTTTTATTGGACCAAATTATTGCTAAAATGTAGTGCCTAATCTGTATTAACATCCATTTATACCCCATTTCTATTTTACTCTTTACCCGCCAACTCACACAAAATTACCCGTTTTAGTTTTACGTCTAGTAACTTTTTATTTACAAAAATTCTGAAATCATCCAACTTGATTGAGTCATAAATCAATATCCGTAATTCGTACGGACATGAGGTTTTCGCCTACAGAAACACTTTGAGTCTACTTTAATAAATTCCAGCCCACTGTCCAGAGGGGTCAAAATACCAGTGAAATACCATTTAACCCTTGAATGTCGCAAACAGATTAATTTTCTGAATTGTTCTACTCCCACTAAAATATCATAATTCATAATCTATTTTTTATGCAATAAAAGTGAGACCATACTTTGGAAATGAATCGTCTCCAAGTGTCGAGCTCCAGGTACAAATTGCTTATTGAAAGTAGTTCAAAATTTTGGAGTTATACCGTTTTGCCCAACGGATTACCAAAAAGTGACAAGTTTTAGTAGATCAGCTAGTCTTATTTCCGTTCTCCACTGCCTTGTCGCTTCTTCTTCTTTAGTATATGAGCCCTTATAATCAGGCTTCCGGTTGACTTGTTTAAGTGGTACAGGTAATGAACCAAGGAAGCTAACTGCTTTCTTCCAAACACTGATTTTTCTGAACGGATTTGTTACTGCTTGTATAGCTGATGATCGATCTTCTGGATTAGCACAGTTTTGATATGGAGTAGTTCTTGGGCCATATATTGGTGCCTCAAATTTATTTCTCTTGATCACATACTCCTCTTCATCATCACTATCACACTCAGCTGTTCTTAAAACATCGAATCTAGCAGCTCGGAAGGTTTGATGACAGACTCCATTAAAGGTTGGGAAAATTCTCTCTGAGGCGTTAAGTATGCTACCCATTATATGAAGGAATCCCCGACCAATCACTATTGGTGCATCACGGTCGATTGGTATGTCTAGGATAATGAATTTTGCAATTATGGTAGTTACTCCTACTTGACAAAGAACATTAGAGAGTTTTCCCATAGCTTCCGACTGAGTATGATTTATCATTGTTATTCCCCTATCAACCTTCTTCATATCTTCTCTTCCTAAGGTTTTAAAGATTCGATAAGGCATGGTGTTAATGTCTGATCCGGTATCTGCTAATGCATTTTCGTTAATTTTCCCCTCCAATCTAATGGGAAAAATGAATGCACCAGGATCATCTTTCTCCTTCAATGCTTCACCTTTAATTCTCTTTACTGCTTCTTCATCTTCTTTCACAGTCTTTCTATCCAATTCTACCTTATCTTTCTAGATTTCATCTAGTATCTTCTTATACTTGTCATTATAGGCCATGGTCTCGATCACATGCCTTTCCGCTTCCAACAGAGCATATCTTTGGCTAATCCTGATTAATAATTCCTTTTTTACCGCCTTTTCTTGCATCAAATGTCTCTCAACTAACGATGACGGTCCAACATCTTGATAAAATAGATTAAAGTTCTCCATTGCTCTTTTCTTGTTACGGTTGCTCTTTCCCAGGAAGCTCTTCTCCAGACTTGGGCATATCATCAAAATTGAAGTCAAGTAATTGATCCCAATCGTCTGAGCTCTTTCCTGTTTTCTCTAAATCATCCTCAAATGGATCTGGTTCGGGATAAATGGTGATCACCCTGTTACCGAAATCAACAATTCCTTGAGATAGTCTCAGGAATGATGTTCTCAAAATGACTCAAGGTACAATGTCATCTTCTTCAGGATTTATGACAAACTTCACAAAATAGAGCTCTCCTTTTAAAGCAATAATAAGCTCTTTTTTAACCAACTTTTTTCCTTTTTTCACCTCATAGTCCAAACACAACTTGACTGCGAATTCATTCAATATCAGGTTCTCATCAAATGCTAAGTTAATTTCTCCATCAAATGCCTCTAAACCATTCACGAAACATTGAGCAATGTATCGCTCACTAATCTCATATGTCTCTATCCTGTAGAAACTTAGTGCGTTCATGATTTTCTTTCCTTTGCTAACAGCTGTGTCTTGATACTTCGGAGAATCCCAATCTCCTGATCCTTCAGCTTTGTCACTCGAGATTACGATCACATCATCTCCTAAGCAAATCTTTCCGAGACTTGAATTGGGTCCATAATTCTTATAGAATAAAACATTATTAAAACAACTATTAGTGGTTAGTTAAAACAAATAGCAATACCTTTTTACACTTACATATTAATAATAAACAGATATAATTTTTTAATGCAAGAAATTTTTGTCCAAAAAGCAGAAAACAATCATTTTGCTTAGTTTCAGGTGAGAAAGTGCGGCGCACTTCAAAAGAAGTGCGGCGTACTTTATAAGTTTTAAAGTTTTTATAATTTTATAATTTTTTATTTTTATTTTTATTATTTTTCATATCTCCTAAATATCTATTGAACATGACAAATTTCAGGACTAATGGTAAGTGTCGAATCCCAACTTCTACCAAAATCAATTACGCTCGCTCGTACATGTCTTCCAGTTTGTATAGTTTCTCTCTCTTTGACCGTCTGGGCTCTGGGTGATAAGCTGTTCAGTGCTCATATCCAGTTGGGTTCCCATCGCTTCTTGCAGTGATTTCCAAAATCTTGATGTAAACAAACTGTCTCTATCAGAGATAATTGACGTAGGCACGCCATGCTTACATACAATTTCCTTTAAGTATAATTGGGCGAGTTTCTCTATGCTGTCAGTCTTCTTCATTGGCAAGAAATGAGCAGATTTGGTCAATCGGTCGACAATAACCCAAATGGAGTCATACCCACTTGGCGTTCTTTGGAAAGTATGATTGAGACATAATCTGGTTATTTTCTCCCACTTCCACTCTGGGATTTCAGGTTGTTGTAGTAGACCAGATGGCTTTTGGTGCTCAGCCTTCACCTTTGGCACAGTTAAACATTTACTGACATAGGTGGCGATCTCAGCTTTCATGTTCGGCCACCAGTAGAGCTTCTTTAAGTCTTGATACATCTTTGTCCGACCCAGGGTGGATGGAATACCTTAGATTTTGTTGAGATTTCATGCATGAATCAAATCCCCGTAATCCCCTAATATTGGTAACCAAATTCGCCCGTCAAGCATTGAATTCCATTAGAGCGGCGTCTCAAATATCTGGCTCTTGATTCGTTCTTCCAAGTTTTTCTGCCTTCTCGTTTTTCCTCCTTTTATGATCAGTGCTGAGCGTTGAGTATTTTTCTCAGGTAAATGGTGTGTACCGTTTCATTACCCAAAGAGTCTATACCCTTATTGGTTACTCTGTCCTTTCGAATACAGGCATCGGCCACTACATTGGCCTACAGGATGGTAGCGGATTTCAACATCGTGTCACTCAAAAAGTTCAATCATCGCCGTTGTCTCATGTTGAGTTCTTTTTGATCCAGAATGTACTGTAGACTCTTATGATCTGTGTACACAGTACACTTCAGTACCATACAAAATAATGTCTCCAGAGAGTCTAGTGCAAACATTCCAGCACCCAAGTTCTCTAAATCATGGGTCGTTAGTTTTCCTCAGATTCTATTCAGTTGTCGAGAGGCATATGCTATCACCTTTTCCCTCTGCATCAGAACAGCTCCAAAACCTTTGTGTGACGCATCGCAGTACACAACGAAGTGTTTCAGTTCCCTCAGCAATAAAGGACATAGGTTATTTGGATAGGATAGGAGCGGAACATAACTTCTGCTTCAAGGTTTGGAATGCCTCGTCTTCTTCCGTACCCCATTCATACTTTTTGTTCTTCTCGGTCAATTTAGTTAGAGGCTTGGAAATCAACGAAAAACCCTCAATGAATCTTCGGTAATATCCGGCTAAACCCAAAAATTGTCTGACTTCTTTCGGTGTTGTTGGTGCGCTGACCAATTTCGGTTATACGGGGGGCTTCAAACCTTTGCAGGGATACTCGTTAAAGCCTTTGTTGATCGCTCCCCGTGACGAGAAATTGCACCGACTAAGCAGAAATCGCACTTCGAGAATTTGGCGTTACAATTGCTCATTCTTTGAGCAACTCCTAAATATGCTCTTAGATGTTTGTTTCCGTGCTCTTCATTATTCTTGGAGTAGATAAGTATGTCATCAATGAATACGATCACAAATTTATCAAGGTATGGCTTGCACACTCGATTCATCAGATCCATGAATACCGCAGGAGCGTTGGTTAAACCAAACGGCATTACTTGAAATTCATAATGACCGTACCTAGTCCGAAAAGCAGTAATAGGAATGTCTTCTTCTCTATTCGGATTGTTGATGATAACCAGACGTAGATCGTTCTTTGGAGTATACGCTAGAACCTTGAAGTTGATCTAAAGGTATTCATGGGCGTCAATCCTCGGAAGTTGGATACCGAATCTTGACTGTAACTTATTTAGCTCGCGATTAATCGATCACACAATACGGATGATCCGTCCTTCTCTTAACGCATTAACATGAGCTCCCCATCGGTGACGAGCTCGGACGGAATTAAACCTTTTTCTGATATTCTTGTAACTTGGTTCCGGTTCCGCAATTCCTTTCCAGTTTTTCGGATGGTGCCAATCGGTTCGAGTGGCCCGGCTTCCATCGTGCAACAGGTGCAGCACCCGGTACAAGTTCAATTTTAAATTCCACTTGTCGAGGTGGTGGGAGTCCTGGCAAGTCGTCAGGAAACACCTCGGGGAAATCTCGAATCACGGTAACATCTTCAAAGGTTTCCTTTGGTTCTTTCTCGGTTACATGTGCCACGAACAACTGATGCCCTCTTTCGATGTATTTACTGGCCTTAATGCATGATATTATCTTCAGTCGTGACGTACCACGATCGCCCACAATTTCCAACGTTTTGTTCTTGACGGGTATATGCACTACTTTCTTGCCACAAATGATAACGGCGTCTTGATTAACTAACCAATCCATCCCAATAACTACGTCAAAAGTTCCCAGCTCAATGGGCATAAGGTCAATTTTAAATAAGTGATCTAGTAAGTTCAGGGTACATCCTCTTAGTATAGTATTAGTACTAACGACCCTTCCATCGGCCAATTCCACATCATAGCTAGTGTCTAGTATAACAGGATTAATGTCAATCAGGTGACTAAAACATAGTGTTACGAGTTTTGTCAGATCCTGAGTTAATAATACAGTTGGCATAACGATGTTGAGTAGATACGGTACAGTAACCACATTTGGTCTTGTTGTTTCACAGAATCTCTAATCAGTAAGCCCCGTCCTCGGAGATTCTTTCACCTTGTGGATCCCTTTTCTTCGGACAATAGTTCCTTGTGTGTCCCTTTTCTCCACAGTCATAACACGTCACAGTTGGTCGTGTGTTAGCACCAGTAGCTATAGCTTTGCCCTTACAATCTCGTGTCATGTGGCCTGCCTTTCCACAGTTGTTACATACCACATTGCAATAACCATAGTGATGCTTTTTACAACGATTACAGAGCGGTTTGTTCCCAGCATAACCACCTTGCTCAGTAGGGGCGGTGGTCATTGCTCGGGCATTACCCTGCCTTTGGTTGTTCTGCTGGTTATGGCGAGTGTTGTCCCTGTTGTTGTTTCTGTTGTTACCGTTGTTACCACCTTGTGAACTTTCCCATTTCCTTTTATTGCCCTCGGCAATCCTTTCTATTCGAGCTTGAGACTTTTGTTCCATCAAGGCATGTGCCATCCGCACAGCTTCATTCAGGCTAATGGGTTTGGATCCAATAACTGTACCCTTTATGTTGTCAGTTAGTCCCCGGATATAAGCCTCGATTTTCTTGCGTTCACTCGGGACCATTTCTGGACATAGTTGTACCAGCTCATGAAAGCGCTTGGTGTAAGCAGTTATGTCAAACTCCTTGACCTTCAGATTCCATAGTTCGTGCTCCATTCGCTGCACTTCCTCAATGGGGCAAAATTCCTCTGTCATTATCCTTTTCATTTCAGTCCAGCCAATCTGATTAGCAGCCTCTAAACCCATCGTTGCAACCTGGGAGTTCCACCACGTCAAGGCACGCCCTTGAAGTGTGGCAGCAGCAAATTTGACCTTTCGTGCTTCAGCACATTCACTTATTCCAAAAACCATTTCCGTCTTCTCGAACCACCTAATTAGCTCGACAGCTCCCTCGTGTCCATGGAAGACCGTAGGGTTGCATTTCATGAATCCAGAAAGAAAAGGTACCCTTCTCGATGCAGTGGAGCCCACCTTGGCCCCCAGCTTCATTGTTTCCTTGTCTCCTAGCATTTGCTTGCCTTTCTCGTTCTGCCTCTACAGCAGCATTGACCCTTTCAGTGACGAGTCGCTCAATAGCCGCTTGGTTCATTGGTCTTGGTGCAAGTTTCTATCACAAACACAAAGAAGCCTCAATGAGTATTTATATATATGACAATAATCAAATCATATACCACACGAACAATAACAACAACAATCTTAACAACATCAAGTAGTGAATCAAAAAGGTAGCCCAATTAACATCATTCATTACCAAAAGAAGTAATACACTCATTGCATAGTTTCACAAAATGATATAAATTGTTTCAACAAATGGCATAAATTCACTAACTGAAGATTCAGTTTAGTGATTACAGACTGAAAGATACTACTAATAAAATTAACTACTAAGAGTCACGAGGTGGAGATCCTTGTGGCTCAGATGGTGCAGTCTCCTTTGGGGTAGGTGAATCTCTCTATCTGTAGAGTAGGAGCAGTGGCAGTGGCAGCATCCCTTGCAGCAACATATGGATCTCTAGGATCAGTGTAGTAACAGGAGCCAATAGAGTCTCAGGTAGAGCATATGGCGGCTCTTGATACTGCAGACGCGGCGGTAAAAGATTCTCAACCGTAATAGACCAACGTCTCAAGTAGATGGTAATGCCAGTTGATACGGTTCATTTCTCTCCCAAGCATCTCTAGTACGGTTTTCGCTACAGTCTAGCATCATCTTCAGTCTCTTGTTATCAGCACGCACGTCCTCCTCCTCAATATGCTTAACTCTGCGGTGAAGAGCATCCAGGTCACTCCTAATGTGACTTGGCGTAAGATCCTCGGGGTTATGTCCCGCAGCAGCAGCAGATGATGACGATCCTGTCCAAACCTGCGTATCAGTAAAGAGTCTCCTAAATGGTATTAGTCTGCTAGTACATATGGGAGCAGCCTCGGGTATAGGGGGGATTTGGGAACCAGGGATTAGCAGGAACATGGTTAGGTATGGGTGCAGCTTCAGCCTCGGCCTCAGCCTCGACCTCATTCTCATCCTCAGCCTCAGCCTCAGACTCGGCCTCAGCCTCAGACTCAGACTCCGATGCAGGTGGCGGAGGGTAAAGTGGGTCCGCCCCCTGATAAGGGAGTATCCATTCTGGGCCGTCCCATTGTTCCTCAGCTTCCATTTCTTCTTCTTCCTCCATTTCCGGATCTTCTTCCGGATCTTCCTCCTCTTCCTCCATCTCTGGGTCTTCCTCCATCTCTGGGTCTTCCTCTTCCACCCAGCCATTCATGTTATCTTGTGCTGCCTCTGCAGCTAATGCGAACTCGTTATTGTTTGGAGGTAGGTTGGCCATGATGATCTGCAAATTGCGTAAAGTAAATAAGGATTACTATACGAATAATAATTTATATGAGAATGCGAATGCATGACGATGCTTCAGGAATATGCATGATGGTCGATAAATAGTATGAATATGCCAAATAATATTTGTTACATATAAAAATTTCATTTTTGAAATCTAAATAAACAATTCTTGATGCTTTCGCGGATAAGCATATCAATCGATATATATATACATATATCAATTACATATAATAATATTTATTATATGAATATTCACTAGTAATGCACCCAAAATGTGCATAAATACTCAAAATAGAAAAACTATGATCGTGAATAACACAAGGGCTTCGAGGAGTCTTAGCGCGCATAAAAGGGTTATAGTTTAGGTAAAAAAATTTTTTTTTTTTTTTTTTTTTTTTTTTTTGACCTAGTTCTCTATAACCTTTAGCTCTTGATACCAATCTTTAACACCCCCAAAGTTCACGCAGCGGAATATACAACAATTGGGTGTTAAGTCATAGCACAGTTACACAAGGATATAGAAAACGACTCAAAAAGAGGGTTTTAAAAACTTGTTCCATTTAAGACAGTTTCAGAGTAAACAATAACATACGACCCACAGAAAACGTTACCAAATCATCAAACTAAGTTTTTGAAAAAAGTGTCATGGATTAATAAGTTTTATAAAATGGAACAAAAATACAAGTTCTTAAAAACTTTAGCGCAATCCTCGTACATATCGACCTTCACCTTTGGTTACTGAGATAAAAAACATGCTTAAAAAGTCAACATATAATGTTGACTGTGTAATCCATAGAGTTTGTAAGAGTTAAAAGAGAACACACGTTTTTGTTCATCAGTGTGACTTGTTGTTCGGACAATCCATTATTCAAGTTTCTATTGCTAATAAGCGCATGACACCGAAGCTCACCGACCCCCTAATCCTACCCCCACCTCCCCCCCCTCAAACCCTCCCACTTGACGTTAACAACATATCTTGTATGTAAATCACGTTGCCTCATAAACTAGGTATTATTTGCCTTATACCTAAATTTCTAAACTACAAATTGTCCGTTGATGGGTGCTCGGAAAGGATTGTTTCATACCCCGGACAGGGCTGTCAAACCCAATAGTCTTTTATTTGTACTAGCGCTTAACCATTATAGGCAATTAACAGTCAATGATGTGCAGGTCTTTTGGCAATAAGCTACTCATGCAATTGATTTCATATTCGGTCCAGCTACCATAAAGGTTCGCTTCTGTGCTCAGTTTATAGAAAACCAAGCATGTATTCCTCGGGGGTTTTATAAATACAGTTTAAAAGTTGAAAGGCCGAGGCTATGAACTCCCTTGTGCGACGGTAATATCAAGTAATATAGGAGCTGAAGTAAGACAAACACTCCTAAGAGCGACCTAAAATAAAAGGCGCGACTTAGAAAAACAATCTAATACTTACGCGAGAAAAGATGAAATCAAATGATGACTTTTTAAAAGTTTACTTATGTCCGATCTAGCATGGCATTGCATTCAAGTTTTTATTGACCAAATTTTGCTAAAATGTAGTGTCCTAATCTGTATTAACATTCCATTTATACCCCATTTCTATTTTACCCTTTACCCATCAACTCACACAAAATTACCCGATTTGGTTTTACGTCTAGTAACTTTTATTTACAAAAATTCTGAAATCATCCAACTTGATTGAGTCATAAATCAATATCCGTAATTCGTACGGACATGAGGTTTTCGCCTACAGAAAGCACTTTGAGTCTACTTTTTAGAAATCCAGGCCCCACTGTCCAGGGGGTCAAAAATACCAGGTGAAATTACCATTTTACCCTTCAATGTCAAAACAGTTTATTTTCTGAATTTTTCTACTCCACTAAAATGATCATAAATCATAATCTATTTATGCTATAAAGGTGAGACCACTTGGAGATGATAGCTCCAAGTGTCCTCTCCAGGTAGCAACTTTGGCTTTTAGAAAGTTAGTGCAAAATTTTGGAGTTATACCCGTTTTCCAACTGATTACCAAAAAGTGACAAGTTTTAGTATCGGCCGTATCTCACTCATCCGGAGGAGATACGGCTCCATCCAATTAACCACATGAACCTTAGACATATACCACCATCATTATCAAATTTCCCAGATGCCTCATTTGCAAAAATAATTCGTATTCAACCTGTTTAGCTACTGAAATAAAAACAGTTTCATGAACCTCTTTTTAAACTCAATACAATCATCAATTTATATCATCTAAACCTAGCACAATGCCATAACTAATTATTAGACTTATGAACATACATAAAAACATAATATTTACAGCATATATCACTTTTATAATTGATAAAAAAAACGAAATAGAGATTAAAATAAAGAGAAAGCCTTACTAAGGTTTGATTAGGGCTAGAAATGGACTAAAACACAAACACTTCTTGTGTAATGATGTTTAATCCGAACCAATGCACAACCAAATCAGAAGTTTAACATATTGTAGACCTTATATTAACTCCAATAATCACCCCAATAATTTCCCAATGAAAGATCTTCAAGAATGACAAGAAAACAAGCCCTAGAACCTTCAAAACTTCATGAATCTTCACCAAACTTTACAAGGGCCTTTAGGATGTTGTTGAGATAGTATAAATGAGTAGCAAATTTTTATAAGGATGGTGGTGGTTGTGTGGATGGTGTTCGGCAGAAACAAGGGAGAAACAAGGGAGAGAAATGGTTTTGAAAGATGGAAGAGTGGTTTTGCATGTATAGAAAAAAGAAATGAAATGATTGTGTTTTATATAGGAAGTTGTAAATGTGTTTGTGTGTGGGTTAAGCCAAAACCGGCCATGGGCCTAGGGGTTTGCAAAATGTATATTTTTTTTTTTTTTGATTTTTGTTTATAAGAGTTTAATTTAAGTATTATGTAAAGTATAATTAAGAAAGGTAAGGTTTAAGGGTAGAAATGCGAGTTTTAGCAAGAAAATTCGGAAAAACGATAACGATCAAAACGATAAATGAAAATGAAGAAAATATTATTATATCGAGGTATATTTGAGATTAGTAAATTCACGTTACTTGCGGAAGACGGAATAGATTTCTAATTACGGCTCACGCAAAGCTAAAAACGGAAAATTCTTACTAAATCGGGTAAACGTAAATTTTAATAACTCGCTTAAAATGAAAATAGAATTAAAGCTCGGGGTAAGTAAGGACCTTGAATACGGAATGTTACACCATGACATGCCTACATGGGATTTCATTAGTCACATTCATTTCTCATGTTAACATTAGTTCAGTAGCATTACTTCCTAGTTTTAATACTTGTTCTATTTGTCTTCCTAGTTTAATCATAGGATGATTACACCTCTTGGTTGTCATCTTTCTTTGTATTTAAACTCTCTCAAATAAAATGGAAAGGACTAGATTATTATCAAAAAAATTGTGGTTCATTCTCACCCTAAGAGAATGATATCTATTTTATTTTAAGCTCTGAGTCGAGACTTATCAATTGGTACTAGAGCTATGGCATCAAACAATGATCGAATTGAAAACTTGAAGACTATGTTAGGACAACTCCAAGATGGTATTGCTGAGATGAAAACCGGGTTCACCGATAAGTTTCAACACTTGGAGGACATTATGACGACCCATTTTATTATATTTAGTATCCATATTAGTCTATAAATATTAAGTCTAGGGGGTCATTGTGTAAGTTTAGCCCAACTAGGGAATTTATAGGTCGGTTATATATACTTTATATATACAATTGATGTCTTTAGTCTAGGCAGAAAAAAGAGTCGATTGTTTTCTCTTATAGAAGCATCCAGTTTACAAATTGGTTTAGGGTTGGTTTCTTCCCCCTCATATCTACAATAAAGATGTGAGGGGGGAGGGGTAATTGTACATTATTCTTTTCCTTGTTCTTAATATATAAATCGTTAGGAGCATACGTGTGACCATTTACTATCCGTCGTGTTACATATGTCTTATTTGTGTGTCGTGTACTTCATAAAGTCAAGATTCCGCTTTTAGTTTTTGGTTTGTTGTATGACTATACAACAAGTGGTATCGAGAGCCTTGGTTCGATGTTCTGAAATCTAGGTTTGACTTTCTTGAAGGGTTTCCTGTTGTTCAGTTTAATAACAGGGGTTTACTTGTTGTTGGTTTAATAACATGGGGTTTATTTGTTGTTGGTTTCAAGACAACAAGGGTTTCTTGCGATCATGTGTGGGGCAGCAAAAGGGTCTTTGGTGTTCTGGTTTTCGAAAGCAAGGGTTACACGGAACTTACAGTTTCAAGCAAAAGGATTCGGTTTGGAAGGTTTTCCAAATTAGTTTCGACGCAAGGGTTCTTTGGGTCTCAGGTTTTAGAGGTTTAAAAGGTGTCGAGGATTTGCTTGTCACTTGTACTACAAGGAATACGACAGGAAGTGGGTTGATACTCGAAGTTTCGTTTTGTCCAGGTTGTAGCGACAAACGAGTTTAAAGCTTCGAGGGCTGTTTGTTTTTCGATGTTTGAAGATCAAGACTTGTTGAGAGTTTGCAAGATATTGTCTTTGATGATTAGTTTTAGATAACAACAGGGACACAAGGTTTTTTGAATATCGGGTTTTGATTTCAACAATGTCGGGTTTTGTTCTTGCAAACAGGTTAATAAGTTTGATTCTTAGTTAATTGAAACAAAAAGGTTGAAGGTTTCCGTTGTTGCCGGGTATCTACAAACAGGTTTAAGAAAGTTATGAAGTTGCTTGATTTTTAAGAAGATCAAGTGTCAATTAGTTTGTAAAGGCGTTGGTTTAAAGAGTATTTTAAATCAAGAATACACCACAAGGCACTGGTTATTGTTTTTTGTTAAAGACGTAAAACAAAAACAAAAATGGTGGATGATTTGCATGCAAACTAATAATAAGTATACCTCAAAGGGGTGTTTATATATTCGTTGTTTATTCATGAATAGGGAAAGTTAAGACTTTAAATATACGATATTTTAAACATAGTTTCTCAGGTTTTCTTGTGTTTTAAAGGTTGACGGTTTTTTTTGGAGGGAATACCCAAGCTTTAAATCATTTTTAAAGAAAGAAAGTTTCAAGCTTTGAAGGGTTTTTTCACACGTGTACTTTGTTTAGTTCAGTGTTGTGAGGTTTATATCACAAGGCTATCAGAATAAATAAACGTTTGGATAAAGATGACGGGGACCAAGTTTGACATCGAGAAATTCGATGAGAAGAATGATTTCACGCTATGGCAGGTAAGGATGAAGGCTTTGCTGAAACAACAAAGATTAGCTGCAGCATTGGAGGAGTTACCTGCGGCCACAATAACGACATACGATAATGTCATTCAGAAAGAGGCTTTCTGCGCATTGATCTTGTGTTTGGGTGATCGGGTCCTACGGGAGATTACCAAGGAGACGACTGCAACGGGGATCCAAAAAAAGTTAGAGACTTTATACATGACAAAGTCTTTAGCTAATCGTTTGTACTTGAAGAAGAAGTTATATACTTTTCAAATGCATCAAGGTAAGAGTCAGTCTGAACTTATTAATGAGTTTCACAAGCTGGTACGTGACTTAGCGGCTATAGATACTACTATATCGGATGAGGATCATGCATTATTATTACTCACATCTTTACCATCATCTTATGATAATTTCGTGGAGACTATACTCTATGGTAGAGATACTTTGAAGCTAGAAGACGTGCTCGCAACACTTAATTCTAGATAATTTCAGAAGATGATGAAAGCAAAGGGTGATGGTGGTGAAGGGTTGTATGTGAGGGGAGATATGGTTATAGAGATATAGAGTAGGGTACAGATAGTGCGTAGTCAAAGTCTCAGGGCAGAAGCAGCAGACTCAAGTGTTATATATGTCAGTCTGGGGAGCATTTGAAGAGGGATTGTCCCAAGTATAATCACAAGAAATATCAAGCTTTTGTCAGGAATAAAGATCATGTATTCAGTTTTGGAGCTGATGGGTATGGCAGTGCTGATGTTATGATGGCTATAGGTGTTAAAGAACTATTGGAGTGGATCATAGATTTAGGGGGCTCATACCATATAACATACAAGAGAGATTACTTGGTTGATTTTGAAGAGTATAATGGTGGTAATATACTGGTTAGTGATTGCAAGGAATGCCGTGTACGAGGGACATATAAGGTTCAAGTACAGATGAGGAATGGGTCAAGTTTCGTGTTGGACAACGTCAGGTATGTTTTAGAATTAAGTCAAAACTTGATATCGCTGGGTACTCTTGAAAAAGAGGGTTTTACCATGAAGATGCAGTCAGGCAAGATTAAGGTTATAAAGGGTTCGCTGGTAGTACTATCAGGAACAAGAAGGGCTAGTTGTGTATATACCCTAAATGGTTAGGCAGTGACTAGGAAGACATCGAAGGGTAGGAAGTAGTTAGGAAAATATCAGACTGGGTGGAAGATCAAGACGGGTAATGTTCTTGATTTTTTGTGTTAGATATTAGAAAAAGACTCGGTCACCCCATCTATTTTACCGTTTATTATTGTTCGTAATTAAGTAGTTAATGTATAACATTCGATAATGGGCCGAGTATTAAACCAACATGTAAGCCCACTACTAAGGCCTTATGGCGGGTTTTATTGTTACTATATAAGCCTCTTCCATGCCATGGAAGAGGTGGGTTAGTCATTTACATAATCCAAGTTCATTTTCTCTCACTAGAAAGTTCTCTCTCACTTCCTCTCTCTAGAACTTGGCTAATCCACTAGTCATTCGATTGTGTTATGATTTCCAATATCCTACAATTGGTATCAGAGCACATGGGATGACTAGCTAGATTGTGTGTGCGTTTTCTTGGTTAGTTTTGATCAAAAGTTTAGTTTTTGAAGGTTTATAGTCTTGTTCTTGGTTTTCTTTGATCTTGGCATTTGTGATGTTAAATTTTATGTTTTTATAGTTGCTATAGCCTTCTAATACCAAGTTGTGCAAAAGAAACCAGACAAAAATGTTCAAAAGGGTAATTTTTAGGTATTTTTAGGTGAAAAACCAAAATTTTAATTCCAGCGAGTTAGGTTACTGTTCGAAGATCTTCTTAGCGAGTTAGGGTACTGTACTAGCGAGTTGTCAGCATAGTACACTGTGTGTCAGAAAGTACTGTGTCAGCGAGTTGTCGTCTTGTGCAGGTAGCGAGTTAGGCAGCGAGTTAACCTTTCTTTGCATGTAGCGAGTTGGATCTAGCGAGTTACAGGCAGCGACTTAGATCTAATGAGTTATAGGTTAATTGAAGACTGTTGAAGAATACTAGTAATCTTAAGATCAACCAAGAACAATAAGTGAGATGTGGGTTGGATTGTTAGAAAGAAAGATGATGGAAAATGGATGATGTATAAATGAATGTGTGTGAAACAAATGGAACAACCAACCCTCTCCAAGACTAGGAAAGGGTGTATTTATACTACATAGAGGCCGGCCATGGGCTAGAGTTGGGCCACCCATAGGCCTTGGGCCGGACTAGATTACTAATCTAATCCTTATACTAACTA
>BQNB010064819.1:0-31947 GCA_026074375.1 Tanacetum coccineum
TTTTTGTCGAGTTCAAAAAGGATGATCGTCGAGTAGTTGTAGGAAGAAAGAAATCAACAATATCAAGACTCCCCCTTGATGTATGCTCCCCCTCGTTCGGGGCCCTAAGGGATCGATCTTACGAAAATTATTTGCTACAAAACAAAGTTAGAGATACAAGTGCAAGACAAATATCTTTTAAGTAACACATTAGATTTAAGTCACCCAAAAGAGAGTTTCATTCAACTATCAAGAAACTTATACAATAGCAAATGCAAGTAATATATTCATACAACATAGAATAAAACTAGAGCTAATACGAGCTAAGAAAAATTCATACAATATTTGTATGAATCATTACAATAGAAAGTAGATAAACTATAAAGACATATCAAGGCATAGATCTACACTAGTGGATTCTTGGAATGTAAAAGATGCCATAATCAAAAAATGGAAGGTCGATCCGTTGAACATCTAATGTACAACGATGACATATCGACTCATCTGTTGAACATCTAATGTACAACGATGACATATCGACTCATCTGTTGAACATCTAATGTACAACGATAACATATCGACTCATCCATTGAACATCTAATGTACAACGATAACATATCAACGCATCCATTAAACATCTAATGTACAACGATAAAATATCGGCTCATCCGTTAAACATCTTATGTACAACGACAACATATCGACTCATCTGTTGAACATCTAATGTACAATGTAACATCCGAGAATTTTCGAATTTAGATGACGATGTCAATCTTTGACTTTTTAGGGTCTGGCTTGACTTATAAGAATAAAGGGTTCAAAGGAGAGGAGAAGTGTGGGTCATTCGAAGATGGTGGTGAAATTTGAAGTTTTGATTGAAAAAAAGAAGATGTGTTCTCTTGGCTTGATGAGGTTTGATTTGTGGATGTGGTTTTTGATGGTGCATTAGGAGGAGTTGGATATGAAGAAGTTGTTGTAGGAGAAGGTGTGGTGGTGACATCTTCATCACTAGAGATGTTGACAAATAGTTGTCTAGGAGGGATTATGGTTAGTTTGATTTTCTTGGAAGGGTTAGAAGAAGAGGCTTTGGTGAAATTCATGGTAGAATGGTTTGAGGAAGATAAAGATGGTAAGAAGAATGGGAATGAAGGCTTATTTAATTTGAAAGCATAGGATCAAAGTAGAAAAGCATGAGGATTAAGGAAATAAGTTTCAAAAGTTGTTTAGCAAAATGCAGGAAGTTTAGCTGGGTCTAAGAGAGAATAGTCTACTGCACAGAAAATCAAGTAGTCAAAGTAAAATTTCCATGACTTCTGATGGCGGTCCCATATATACATGGCGGTCCCAGATATATTAGGGGGCCGCCCCATGTTTATGGGGGTCGTTCTATGAAGGCAGGAAAATTTTCTAGTTTCCCTGATTTTTTGCAGATCTTGTAAAAAATGTCTATTTTCCCTTTTTGTAATCAATTCTATTTCATCGTGAATCATCTAATGCTTAACAATTAAATTCATAAAACTAATCATTCCAAATTCGATCAAAGAAACATAAGTATGTATATTATCTAATATATAAGCAAGCATATCATCATATAGGTATTTATAGTGTATCAAGTTCCATGCAAACAAGTGTTTAGGATGATAAAATCGAAAGATCATCCAAGGCAAGTCGTGTTGCCCGTACTACATGCTAAGTTACCACTAAATAATGTAAGTTTTAAGTACTTAAACTTCATAAAATAGTAAGTAATATAATTAATAATGTCACAAGGCACATTTCCATATTGCTTACTTCCTCATATTTCTCCACAAGTTTCTGAGGCCTTTCCCGATTGACCTTAATCCACCACGATGCTCATCTCGAATTTGAACTTGACGGTTGATGATTTCGGTTTGACGGGTGTAAAAAGGTTCCAAGTGAGGGTCAATATTAGGTGGGTTTTGAAAAACTTGAGGAACTTCATTGGTTAACGAATTAACATAACGAATGGGGGAAGGAGTGCTTGCACGCGAGGTTCTTTCGTCATTTCCATCATCATCATTGTTAAAATGAGAGGAGGATGGTTGACCAAAGGCGTAGGATGAGGAAGTGGAGTGATGACCTCTTCTCGTGCCAAAATCATTTCTAGTCTTTCGCTCTTGTTGAGCGCCAAGAGGATTCATGACACGATCGTACAAGACATAGGACTCATTTGACAACTCAGGATTTTCATTCATGATGAATTTAAACAAACGGGTTAATAGCATACCATAGGGTAGAATTAACCTAGATTGCTTAGTGACCCACTCCATTCGTTTCGCCATGTAATAGGCGAGATTGAATTTTTTGGAGTTTGCAACACAATAAAGTATGTAACAAAGACATGCGGGAACATGGTCCCGATTACCCCCAAACAAAAAACATTTTCTCGAATTATTTCTTCCAAAGGTTTCAAAGTTGACATAATTTCACGAGTGAGAATTTAATATTCTTGAACCTCAATTTCTTCCTTATGACGGATGCGAGTGACTTGACCCTCTCGATCTTCTTGAATATAAGAGATGATGTCATTATAAGGAAGGTTGGTTTGATATGGACCTTCGGAAAGGACACCATATGCCAACTCATCAAGTGACCATCTGTCAGTAAAGACACACGCACCCTCACAAGGTATGTCAAGAATTTGAGCAAATTCTTCAAGAGAGTAAGAAAAGAATTGATTTTGAATTACAAATTCGACAAACATTTGACCTTCGTCGGAATAATTGATTTGATATTGACTATAAAACTCAAGTATGAAACGAGGACAAATTTGTTCATTTATTTCAAGGAGACACTCGAACTCAACAAAATGAAACAAAGACCGAACATAGTTTAGATCCGCAAAATTATCAAAAACCACCCGACCCTCATGAATGTAGCGACTTTCAAGGTTTCTTAGTTTTTCTTTTATGGGTGTACGAAATTCATGTGAAATCATTGGGATGTAGTGTCTTGTATTTTTATAGTCTTCCGATGATTTGCGAGGCATGATTACCTAGAAAGAAATTATTGAAGTTACATTTTGTTGTCATTTATATGTGATATTGTATGATCATTGCTTCTAGTGTCTGCCTAAAAGTGATTAATGTGGAGTAACGATTAACTCGGCCTAGAAATAAAAACTTAAGAGTTAATTCAAACGCTCCTTAGTTTGATTTTGCTCATCCAAACATGTCGAAAAATACATATGAATTATGTATCTTGACCTTTGTTCATGAGATCATTATGCATGTGTTTGAAAATGTTTTTAAGTTATATTAACAATGCATAACAACAATTTTATTATGTTCCTAACGTGAGTGATTTGAAAATAAAATTGAGGTTTTTGGTTTGAAATAAATTTTTGAAAAACTCACAAATGTATGCAAATTCTATGTTTACGGGAAGCATCTTAGTTATACATTGTAACATAGTAGTCCTAATTGTACAAAATTGAAAGAAAAAAAAATCCCCAATTTTAATTTTTGTGTTCATCATGAACCCTAAACTAAAATTAAAAGAAAATAGATGAAATGACTTATAATTGATGATCTTTAAGATGTTGTGAATGATTGTAGGTGTTGATTTTATCTTCAATTAGTGTTTTAATGGGTGATTTTGAGTTTTTGGGGTGTTGTGTTCGTGTTCGTTGCTGCAGATGTGAAAAGGGGTGTTTGTTTTTGTGTTTTGAATTTTTTTTGATTAAGTGTTCAATTTTAGTGTCTGCTGATGGCGGTCCCATATCGCCTGGCAGTCCCAAATATATTAGGTGGCCGCCTAAGGTATAGCGGCCGCCCTCAGCGAGGGGTTTTGGACTCAATTTTTGACGAAATTTTTTACGAAGAGGAGTGACATTTTAATTTGAAATTGGCAAATTAAAAATGCTTAAAGGTAACTTCGAATGAAGTATTTAAATTGTCATGACAACAGAAAGGAACACGAACTACAATGAACAAAGCAGGAGAGCAGACTAATGTGATTTATGGAATGTGTTCCATCATTCCTAAACCAAGACGTAGATAGTTAAACTATTCACGTTTAAGGGATTTAGTAAGAATGTCGGCGATGTTTTCGACGGATGACACTTTTTCGATTGAGATATGTCCTTTCTGGACACTATCACGAAGAAAGTGGTGACGAATTTTGATGTGTTTGGTTCGAGAATGTTGCACTGGGTTTTTGCTAAGGTCGATTGCGCCTTTACTATCACACATGATCGGGACGTCATCGAGTCGAACGTCGTAGTCGATAAGAGCTTGTTTCATCCATAGTGCTTGTTGACATGCCTTTCCGGCGCTTACGTATTCGACTTATGGAAGGTCGGATATAGCAAGAGCGGTTTGTTTCTTCGAGAACTAAGATGTCAAACAACATCCCATGAACGTACAAATACTGCTAGTGCTCTTTCGATCCACATAATCTCTCGCATGATCAGAGTCAGCATATACTACTGTTTCTATGCCGGTCCCCTTAGGATACCATAATCCTAAGTGCGTAGTGCCTTTAATGTATCGGAAGATACGCTTAACCGCTTCAAGATGAGAGGTTTTGGGATCCTCTTAGAAGCGGGCACAAAGGCAGACACTAAACATGATATCGTGCCTACTTGCCGTTAGGTATAATAAACTACCTATCATGCCTCGATACTTGGTACTATCCTAACCGACTCATACTCTACGTCCTTTCTGATTTGGTATCAGAGGACATGGGGGTTTTTTCATTGTTTTTAGATTCTTTCCTACCCAAATTCTAAGCATTTCTTTAATATATTTAGATTGATTAAAGAAAATTCCATCTTCCATTTGTTTTATTTGTAGTCCAAGGAAGAAGTTAAGTTCGCCCATCATGCTCATCTCGAACTCATCATGCATGATTTTGGCAAATTCATCACACATGTCTTGACAAGTCGAACCGAATATGATGTCATCGACATATATTTGAACGATGATGAGGTTTGAACTTTTATTCTTAGTAAAAAGAGTGTTATCTACCATTCCCATTTTATATTCATGTTTAATAAGGAAAGCTTTTAATCTATCATACCAAGCTTTGGGTGCTTGTTTAAGACCATATAAAGCTTTCTTTAGTTTATAAACATGATCTGGTTTTTCAAAGTCAATGAATCCTGGAGGTTGTGCCACGTATACCTCCTCATTGATAAAACCGTTCAGGAATGCACTTTTTACATCCATTTGGAATAGTTTAAAGTCTAAAGCACAAGCATAAGCTAATAGTATCCTAATTGACTCAAGTCTAGCAACTGGGGCATAAGTTTCATCATAATTGATGCCCTCTTATTGATTATAGCCTTGAGCAACTAACCTAGCCTTATTTCGAGAAACAATACCGTTCTCGTCTAACTTATTTCTAAACACCCACTTAGTTCCTATAATTGTCATATTCCTAGGTTGTGGAACTAACTCCCAAACGTCATTAGCAATGAATTGATTTAATTCTTCTTGCATAGCGACTATCCAACTATCATCCGTTAAGGCTTCATTCACATTCTTAGGTTCTATAGTTGATATAAAACAAAAAAAGTTACTTTGGTTTTGGGCTTGTGATCTAAGGGTTCTTTGGTTAAGGTTTCCTATGACATTTTCTAATGGATGGTTCCTAGATTCCTTAATATTGACTATTTCGTCAATCTCTAAAGTTTCATCCACAATGTCATTTTCTAGGTTTTTCTTTTCGGTAACCTTAATTGCTTCTTCTTCATCTAAGTCATCATCCACCAAGGGTGATGTCTTAGAGGGTGGAGGAGTTTCATCGAATGTCACGTTAAGTGATTCTTCGACTTTCCTAGTGTGTTTATTTAGGATGATGTAGGCTTTACTATTTTGAGAGTAACCTAAAAAGATACCTTCGTAGGACTTTGGGTCAAACTTTGTAAGGTTGTCTTTAGTAATTAAAATGAAGCACTTGCTTCCAAACACTCTAAAGTAATCTAAAGTAGGTTTCCTACCTCTTAAGAGTTCGTAAGGTGTTTTTCCTAAGATGGCTCTAATTAGGATTCGGTTGAGAATATATGTTGAAGTGTCTACTGCATTACACCAAAACTTTTGTGGTAACGATTGCTCATTCAACATAGTCCTACTCATTTCTTGAAGTGTCCTATTTTTTCTTTCAACCACACCATTTGATTGAGGAGTGCGTAGAGCTGAGAAGTTATGTGTAATTCCATTGGCATTACAAAACTCTCCAAATTGCACCTCATTATCGAATTCCCTACTGTGGTCGGTTCTTATTGACACGATTGTACATCCTAATTGGTTTTGAATTTTCTTACTAAATATTTTGAGTTGATCAAAAGCTTCGGTTTTGTCCTTTAGGAATCTAGTCCAAGTATACCTAGAATAGTCATCTACTATGACTAAGGTGTAGTGGTTTCCTCTGTAACTCTGTACGGCGGATGGACCGAAGAGATCTATATGAAGGAGTTCTAAGCATCTAGTCGTTGAGACTATATTCTTAGCCTTATGACTAGCATAAGCTTGCTTTCCAATTTTGCAAGCATCACAGAAGTGTTGATCAAACTTAAGCTTAGGTAAGTTTCTAACTAATTCCTTAGATGCTAACGAATTGAATGAGACGCATATTTGCATGACCTAATCTTCTATGCCACAACGTGGAGTTTTCATCAATCGTTGCTAAACAAATTTTGTCTTTAAGCTTATTTCCTAATTTCATCACATATAAGCCTTTCTTCCTAATATCTCTACCTATGACCTTACCATCCATTGTAATTTCACCTTCATTTCAAGAAAGTTACTCTACACTTATTATCACATATTTTTCCTATACTTAACAAGTTAAATCTTAAGTTATCTACATTCTCTACATTATCTATTTTGAGAGAATCATTTGAAATCGTACCTTTTCCAATGATGTTACCGCAAAGATTGCTACCAAAAATAACATTACCTCCGTTGTATGCCATGTAGCTTTAGAAGAGCTTTCGATTACCCGTCATGTGTTTGGAACATCCGCTATCCTTTATCCACTCATCGGGTTCCAAGTTGACTTCAAGGCATATCTATTTATATAAGGCAACACCTTAAACATTTGGTCCCTAATATCTTATGGGTCCAAAGTTGTTAGTGCAACATCCCTTGCATTTGATGCAATTGATTAGGATGTAAAAATGGAAGACACATTTCCCATGGCATGTAACTTTGTCATGGGAAGTTGTTCCAAGTTACAGGAAAATCACGAGGTTGATTTTGTCGACCAATGTTTCTTTTTGGTTGCGGTGTTTTAAGACGATGATAATTATTTATCTCTTCTAGGTGGTGGAGTTTTTGATCTAAAATTTGGTTTTGAAAATCCAACTCTGGGTTTTAACAATGGCTTATAGAATTGCTTAACTTCATTATTACTAGCAACGGGAACTCTTACATTCTTTACTATTATGTGTTTTGGTCCAGGACCCAAAATAGATTTTTGAAAAGACACACTTTTCTCAGATCCAAAGGGTGGTTGCCTGTGGCAATCCCATATTTTGCTCTTGGGGGGCCACCTGCAACATTAAGGAGGCCGCCCATAATGTATGGACCCTCCAATCAATGACGCCTTTTTCTGAGCTTATTACAAAATTTTATTTCCTTATTCCACTAGTTATGCTTCCAAATGAATTAAACCCTAAACCTAACTTTTCACAGGAGGGTTTGATTATTTTAACATTTCATTTATCAATGTGTGCTCTTTTCAAACTTGGTTAGTTTAAGAGCTTCCTCTTTAAGCTTTTCATTTTCAATTTTAAGCATATGACATTTTACACATTCAAGATCAACTTCTTTGTTTTTCTCGAGTGTAGACACTTTTTCTTTTAGAATACTAATTTCCTTTTCTAAGCTATCTCTAGTGGCTTTTAGTCTTTTGTTTTTAGTGATTATCTTTAAACTCATTTTGCACAGTTTATCATATTCATTATCTAATACTATCATCTATTGACGAGTTTTCATCACTAAAGTAAGAGGGAACATACCTCACTTGATGCTTGAGCTACTAGACACGTTTCGTTATTGACTTTCTCATCATCTTCTTCACCGCTATCACTCCAAGAACCTCCGACAAATGCTCTTTGGTTCTTGTCTTTCGGTGGTTTTGGACATTCTCTAATAAGATGATTCGGGTCGCCGCATCTAAAGCATTTTCTATCACTTTTACCATCCTTTTCATCACGGCTTCTTTGGAATGTCTTTTTCTTTTGACTTTGTCCTTTCCATTTCGTGCTTGGATTTGTTTGTTTTTGGCTTTCTTTTTGTTCCTTTTCTTGAATATCCGTTTCCTGCACAATACAAATGCAAACATACAAACACAATGTATTTTTGGCATGTTTTTAGGCTTTTAAGTCCGTTTATAAAGGAAAATGGTATGTGTAATTAAGCACATACCAATCATCTCATGGAATTTAAGGTTTCCAATGAGCTCATCAAGAGATAGTGATGTTAAGTCTTTCGACTCTTCAATTGCCGTGACCTTTGCTCTCCATTTAGGATGTAGAGCCCTAAGAAACTTCCTTACGTAGTTCTTACTAGAATAACCTTCATCAAGAGCTTTAAGACTAGTAATAATAGTATTAAATCTAGCAAATGCGGCACTATCTATAGATTCGTCTTCGGAAATGACGAATTGTTCATATTGTTGAACCAAAAGGTCGATCTTATTATCTTTGACTTGGCTATTACCTTGATGGGTGATTAACAAAGTTTTCCAAATTTCTTTTGCCGTATTACACATGAAAATTCTTTCATATTCTTTTCTAGGCAAAGCATTGTAAATAACCATTTTGGCTTCATTATTTTTCGCAAGCTTTCTTTTAAGATCATCGGTTTGTTTTTCAAAAGGGACAACCTCATCAAGTTTGGTTTCCGGATTTTGAATAATGGGTTGAAAATCACCATTGGTAATAACATGCCAAAGATCTAGATCTTTTGATTTAACATATGTCTCGAATCTATTTTTCCAATAAATAAAACTATCACTTTCAAAAAGTGGTGGTCTTTGCATAGATTGCCCTTCTAGATATTTGTCGGAATCCATAGATCGATCCAAGCTTTAAAATACAATATATTTTAAAAATCTTGAGTGACCTTGGCTCCTGATACCAATTGTAGGAAACTAGAAGGGGGGTTGAATAGTTTACCGGTTAATTGTCCGTTTTAAAACTTTGCTTAGAAAATTGTTTGATTCGAGTTGTATATCAATCAATCAACAATATGAATCACAATTAAACTATCTAATGTAATGAACTAAGTAAACAATAACAATATAGAGAGATAGAGAAAGAAACGATCAAACCAAGACACCAAGATTTATAGTGGTTCGGCTACGAAGCACCTCTTCGTTCCTACTCCACTCCCTGAGTACTCCACTCTAGATTTCACTATGTCAATGATTGTATGTTTTATATACTTATAAAATATACCACAATATAATAATAATTCAAAGAGCAATTAAGAAAATTACCAAGTTACTCTTAGTAAAATCCACTCTCAAAAATATATATAATATAATATATAATACGTATATTTAACCGGGAAGAATGATCACCCGGGTCGTTTCCCCAACGACTTGTGCAATTGAAACCTCGTTTAAGCTCGGATTATGATTTGATTGAAAGCAAAGATATTTTTATGATCTATAACTACCAAATAAAAGCAACAAGTAAAATTAAACACTTAAAAGCAATTAAACATTTAAAATGATTAACGGGAAACAAATAAAACGCGACAAATAAGCAAGTAAATCAAAATTAAGTCCTAAAACTGCAAACTAAATTCCTAAACCTAAATTAGGACAAAAGAAAATTTTAAGAAAAAGAAAAATATTTTTTTTTGATTATTTTTGAATTTTTTATTAATTAAAATCTATTTAAATCTAATTAAATCCTAAAAAATAAAAAAAATAGCAAATAATTGAAATTATATTTTTCTTAGGTAAAATAAGTAAAAAGGAAAATTTTAGAAAAAAGAATCACCATTTTTGGGTTTTTAGTTTTAAAGTTATGAATTTTCTAAGACTTAAACTAATTAAAAAGTATAAAAATAATAAAACTATTAACAATATAATCCTAAAAATTTTATAAAAATTATACTAGAAAAAAAAGTGCATAATTTTATAAAAAATAAAAGCCTTAATTTTTACTATTTTATTAAACTTTTATTAAACTAACAAAGACTTAACTGAGGACTAATGGAGTCAGTCCTTAAAGGACTAACAGTGTAAACTAAAAGGACTAACGAAGAAAACTAATAAAACTTAAAAGTTTCACTACTTACCCTGAGGCCCAACCCGATTACAAGCTAAGTCCAATTAAGCCCAAAATAAGTTGAGTCTTATAAAGTGCTTATTATTGAAAACTTATAAAAGCAAAGTTAGAGAACAAGTTGGGGAGAAAAACTTTAATAAAAGCACAATAAGCTGAAAACCACTAATAAGCTCTAAAAGAGCTTATCAATAAGCTGCCTTCAGTGAGGAGCCCTTTTCCTTTGATTTTACTAAATAAGCTGCATTAAGCTCAAATTAAGCTTAAATTTGAAAACAAAAGAAGTTATGTATAAAAAGCTTATTTTAAGCTCAAAATAAAAAAGGAAAGGAGATTTGGAAAGCCTATGATGTGCATGAGCTTATTATGAAAAGAGAAAAGAGCTGAAAATTCATTTAAGCAACAAAAAGTGATGATAAAAGAAGCAAAGTCAGGAAATAAGGAAAAAGGCTTAAAATCAAAATAAGCTAAATTGCTCAAAAAGCTAAGACAGCAAATGAGCTTTTTGCAAACTTGAAAAAACAACTTAGAAAGCCACAATTACCAATCATAAAACTACAACTTATAAGCTAAGAATCAAATTTAAAAGAAACTAATTTAATAACTACTGTTTTTGGCTTTTCATGTTTTTAATGACTTTTAATCTAAATATACTGATAGTAAACCTACTTGTAAATGAAAATTTAAGCTCTAATCTATATTTTAACTCTATCTAAACTATAACTATTAGAAAATTTAAAACCTAAATCCTTTAATTACTTAGCTCAAATGAAAGGCAAAAGTGACAGCAGGAACTAAGCTATTCCTGCTGGTGCACTTTGCACAAGCACAAAACCAATAGTGCAGGTTACCTAAAGGGTAATCCTGCACTTGGACACACTCCTTTAGAGTGCAACAACACAATGCAAGCAAAATCTAAGCCCTAAGAGGCTTAGATCCAATTTTCACAAACAAAAAGTAAGGGTGAAATGCCCTGGTGCAGAAGCAAGCAAAATAGACCATAACTTTTTGAATTTTGCAACCTAAGCTTTAAAAACTCTTTTACTACTAATTATAAATGAAACCTAAGCTAACTCAAACAAAATGCCCAATTACTTTTGACTTTTTAAGGTCAAAATCTCTTAAACCAAACACCCCTTTAGGTTTTTGACAGAATTTAAAAAGTTTTTAAAATGAAAACTAATTAAGAAAACTTTACTACCAGACATTTAACAGCTTATAACATGCTTAATAAACATAAATCTACCAACTAAATTAAGCTAATTCCTAAGATCTAAACTAGGCTAACTATTTTTTTGGTTTTTTTTAAAGCTTTTATAACAAATTATATAAAACTATGATCTAGACTAAGAGAAGCAAAAATAGATGAACTACTATGATTAATAAGCTAGGAAAAACACAATTAAGCACTTAATAAGCACACTGAATAAGCAAATAAGCATAGAAAGCAAATAGAAAACTATTTAAAGCTAGAATAAAAGGGATTAAATGAGAAACTTACAAGGCACCTCTAGCTAAACAAGAGGACCCTAATAGGGCAGCTACCAAGCCCCCAACATATTAATAAGCTAGGGTAAAAGTCTTTGGGAGCTCATCCAAGGCTAGCTCCCCTTCCTTAGTTTCAAAGTCCATATTGCATAGGTAAGGTTTAGATTTTAAGCTGATTTTAGGAATTTTAAGTAAATTTAAGTCTAATCTTTAGCTCATTTCACGTTTATAGACTGAAAGAGCTTATATGAGCTTGTTGAGCTTTAGCTTAACATCAAATAAGAAAAATGAGAGCTTATGAATTTTAACAAAAGAGCTTTTGAGAGATTAAAAACAACTGAATTTCATTAATAAAAAGATTGATTACAATACTTAAAAGGAAAGTTACAAGGTTTTAAAAGGAAAGTTAAGCTAAAATGAAGAATTAAGCTAAAGACATAAATCTAAAAGCTACGTGTGTGTGTGAAGAGTGAGGCTCTATTATAGACTTGAGAGGAAACATTCTACTAGGCCATGCCTTGCTGTCAAGCCTCTTCTAATTATTGTCGTCCAATCAATCATCATTAGATCAATGATTTTGATCCTTGGATCATTTGTGACACTATAGGATTGCAAGCTGTCATTCTTTGATTGTGACAGCCTTGTGCTACTTATGTGAGTGATTTAAGCAAAACCGCACAAATCTAGTGTGCCTTTCTCTATTGATGATGTAGCCTAGCTTGAGTGTAGAGCTTAAGTGAGGCAATCATTTGAGACTTGAAACACCCTTCCATCTTGCTTCGGAGCCTTTAAATAGACCTCCGTACACTTCAATTTTAACTTGCCCCTTGATTTGACCATGGTAAATCATGAAGATGAAGATGAACAGTGTTCGCGCCCATTTTTAACTGAAAGGTTAAATTCAGTTGGATCTTTGGCCAATTGTCACTTCTAGTCCCTCTCTTTCTTTTCTCCCTTTCTAGTTATAAAAGGTTTTGGAAATATGCAAGTTTGGTCCCTGGAGTTTTAGTAACAAAGGAGTGGGCTTATTGATTTGGGCTTATGGGCTTAATGGGATCCGGATAGGGTTTCCTAGGGTTTTTTCAGGCCCAATAAGGTTTCTTGGGCCCAATAAGGGGTGAGGGGTTATTTTTGGACTTTTGTGGTGGAAAACTTGGAGGTGAAAATGGAATGTTTTTGGGTTTGTCCTTTTATTGGTTGACTTTTTGTTGACCAAGTTGACTGATTTTGACTGCGGGTTGACTTTTCTGGCTTCGCTTTGATTCCTTGGGCTTCTTTATTGTACTTTTTTTTATTCTCGATGTCCGTGCTTAGCCCTTTTTTGACTGTTTTATCTATAGTGATTTTGATATATCCGTACCTGCACACACAAAACACAAATACAAGCATATTGTTGCCATTTTTGGTATGTTTTGGGTTTATTTGGGCTATTTTAAGCATGAATGGATATGTGTATTTTACACTTATCAAAACCTATGCCCCAGTTGCTAGATTAGAGTCAATTAGAATCTTACTTGCATATGCATTGTGTTATAATGTTCAAACTTTTTCAAATGGTATGTAAAAAGTGCTTTTTTTAAAATGGAGTCATCCGACGGAGAGGTGTATGTTGACCTCTCTGGTTTTGTGATATTTTCAAAAACCAAATCATGTTTATAAGCTTAAAAAGGCATTGTATGGACTTAAACAAGCTCCTAAAGCTTGGTATGATAGATTACAATCTTTCCTCATAAATAATAAATATAGGATAGAATAGTAACAGCACCTTATTCACATAAAAAAAATGACTCACGTCCATAATCATCTAAATCTACGTTGATAGATATTATCTTTATGTCTACTTACCGATTCGCTTAGCGATGAATTTTCTAAATTGAAGCATGATAAATTTTGAGATTAGCATGATAGGCGAGCTTAGCTTTTTTCTTAGGATGCAAATTAAGCAAATGGATGATGGAATATTCTTTAATCAATCAAAATACATTGCAGAGATGCTTAAGAAATTTGGTTTTGAAAATTCTAAAGTTACCAAAACTCTAATGTCTATGAAAAGAGTCATTACTTTAGACAAATGTAGTGAATCTATTGATAGCACTAAGTATAAAGGAATGATAGGTAGTTTACTTTATCTCACAGCAAGTAGGCCAGATATAATGTTTAGTGTTTGCCTTTGTGCTAGATTCCAGGAAGATCCTAAGGTATCCCATTTAGAAGCGGTTAAAAGAGTATTTAGGCATATTAAGGGAACACAACATCTAGGTCTTTGGTATCGTAAGGATATGGGGGTAAATGTATTGATATATGCCAATTCAGATCATGCGGGTGATGTATTTGATAGAAAAAGCACAAGTGGAATTTGTACATTTGTAGGATCTTGCTTAACATCATGGTTTTCAAAGAAGCAAACATCACTTACTAACTCCATAACAAATCCTATTTTGTGTGGCGGCCGGAATGGCTTGTCAACAAGCGTTATGGATGTAAGCAAGCGTTTGTGGATTATAACATCACGATTGATGAGGTCCTAATACTATGTGATGATAAATGTACGATCAATCTAACATCAAGTCCTATTGATTACCCTATAACAAAGCACATAGAGATAAGACATCATTTTTCTGAAAGACAGATCAATGTTAGCCAAAAACATATCCACTATATCATAAAATCTCATTGGAAAAATGTTGAAATATTTTAACAAAACAATAATTAGAGAAGTATTCAATTTAGCTATCTCAGACAAGGATTGGGTCTGATGTTGCAAGAAGAAGAAGAAGAAGAAAGGAAATGTCAAGATGTGATAGAAGAGTGTACTTTAAATAATTAACTAGTCTTGCACATATACTCAAAATGGTACTTTGTACTTAAATTTGGATACCCATGCAAAGTTTTGGTTATTAACCACTAAACAAACAAATCATCTTCTTTTAAAAATCCTATATAGTACTTCCTACTTCCCATTTTATGAAAAACACCACTAAAACATCAAGAACAAGAAGGAGGAAATAAAGATCTTTCAACAAGTAAGTAATCTCAAAAAACCTCTTTTTAATAATTATTATAGAGTGTTCTTTTAATCAAAGGTTTTCCAAAGCATAAAATCAAAGGTTTTAAAACAAATTCATACATATCACACACTCTTCTATCTCTAAGTATGCAACGTCAATTATAGGGAAATCTCTAATTCAGAAGGATCTGTGAGTAAAGGAGAAATGAGAGAAAGCTCAAAGAAGTTGAGAAGGAAATTTGAAACAATGAAGGGATATGAGAGGTTGATTTTAAACATAAAGAATAATGATTGAATTTATCCTGAAAGGATTCACAAAATAAGATTTGGGATAAGGTCAAGGAACCCTTAAGCCCAAAGTTAAATGAGGATGAGTACTCTATTTGTTGTGAGAATACAACTCATATGATGAATGCCCTCAAGGAAGCAAGAATGGAGTCAAGAGAGATGCTCTTGTCTATTCATCATAGACTTAAAATGCTTCTTGATAACATATCCAAAATGAATAGGAAATTGGAGGATGAGAAGGTCAAAATGAATGACAAAGGAAAGGAGAAAGTAAAGGACTTCTAGAAATAGGAATCTAGGAAGGTTTGAATAAGTAGAATCTCATCTTTTGTGCAAGGCACTAGAATAGTGCTTTTATGTTAAAGTATTAGTATAGTGCTTTAAATATGGATATATGAACTATCCATAAATGTAATGATGTAATGCAATGCATTTTCCTAGATATAAATGCATATTTATTGTCATATTTGCACTTATTGATAATCAAGATTCCAAATGGTAAGCTAACCCATATTAGACTTGCACATATGTATATGTTTATGGCTTGTGCTGTCTTGTGTTTGCTTGTTGCTAGTTATGGTCAAGAACACCTTGAAGGTGATGCTCTTGACCTATGGATCCCCGCCTTAGAACAAAGGAGAGCAATGATTTAGTGGGAGCATGAACAATGGTATCTACTTTCTCTTCTACAAAGATATCAACCTTCAAAAGAAAGACCAAGATCCCGCCTTTTTGATTTGACAAAAGGGGGAGAAGGAAAGCAAAGCTAAGAAACTTAAGGTGAAAGGCTCAAGATTCACCAAATTACAAGGCCAAGATTAAGACACGAACTTCATCAACGGCGGTCTTCATCTTTTCTACTTTTGTAATTTTATTTGCTTTCTAAAATTTTATTTGTCATCATAAAAAATGAGGAGATTGTTGGTGCAACATTGACTAGGATCTCCTTTATGTTTTAACAATGACAAATAAACGTTCGCAAAACGTAAAATAACAAACGATAGTCAAAATCTAAAAAACGGATTTGGGAATCTAGCTCGCTAGGCATGCGTCAGCGCGTGGCCAGCGCGCCACTCGCGAAGTCAATTTTATGGATTTTTCAATTGTCGGCTTTCCTCTTACCCGACACATGTGGAACTTCAATAAAGGTATGTACATGATATTTAAGCATTTGAGAACACTCCAAATGAGGTTTAGACTTAGAGGGGAGCAAAAACGAACCCTCCTATTTTTTCATAAAACGCCAACTCAAACCTTTTATCAAACGCCTCTAGCCAAGGTTAAGACTTCTTTCTAAACCTAGTATGATCATGTTTTCAACATACCAACAAGCAAAAGTATTAATTTGACTTTAATCCGGATTTACGTTGTTCCTAATCACGTAACGGGTTTTACTCCTTTATTGGTCAAACTAAGTCAAAGCTCACTTTGCGTAAACGCATCCTTTCCCGTTATGGGATATGCTTTACTTGAGATGCAAAGCACTTAGCTTGTTTGCATCAAGATAATTAGTGATCAAATCCATTATTGATTATCATATATTAAAGTCTAAATGACTAATTAAGTTTGTCGTATTTGGAAGTTAATCATACTTTTCTCACTTCCTTACTGTTAGATATTAGAAAAAGACTCGGTCACCCCGTGTATTTTACTGTTTATTATAGCTCGTAGTTTAATAGTTAATAGTACGTTTTTCGGTTTTAAGTCGGGTACGATACCCTATATTGTAAGTACTATATAAGCCTCTTCCACTTTGGAAGAGGCAAAGCATAGTCATTATTTCCTTTCATAAGAACACATTTTCTTCTCACTACAAACTCTCTCAATGTTTTCTCTCTCTAGAAACTACCAAAATCCAATAATCGACCCCGTGTTTATGATATAGGATTATTCCACAATGTATCAGAGCTTATGGGATGATTTATCGTAGTGTGATGTGTATTTCCTGCTTGTTTTAGATGAAAAGTGGCCATAGAAAGTTCTAGCTCATTTTTGTTTGCTGATCCCTAATTTTGTGTTTGTATTGATAAAGTTTGGTGTTCAGTTGCTAATACGCTTATGGTACTAGTGTATGCAAAAGAAATCAAGCACAATCGTTCAAAAGGTGATTTATAAGTGATTTTGTGTGATAAAAGTCGTTGTTCTCGTGGAGAGTTGCTAGAATTTTTACACGGGCAGTTTTTGCTGAAATATAATGAATTTTATTAAGTAGTTACCAACCCCTGACACATAGGCTGAGCGGCGAGTTGCTTAGGTGGCGAGTGCTCAAGGAGGCGAGTTGTTACTTACCAAGCGAGTTGCTTACCTAGCGTTTGTTTACCACGTTTGAAACAGGTTTATCAGCGGTTGAATAACTTTAATAGTCAAATATCTAAAGGAAACTCTGGCGTTTGAAAAACTCAACACGGCGGTTTGATTAAAATATTCTTCTCAGCGGGTTGCTTGGCAGTGAGTTGTGTTCGGCGAGTTGCCTTAAAATTTCACCAGCGAGTTGCCTTATTTCTTTGCAGCAGTTTGGTAGCCTCTAGCGGCGAGTTAAGCTACTGTCTTAGAAATTTGAAATATATATCAAAACTTGAGACCTTATACACTAAGAACAAAATACGATACGTTAACCTCACCACTTTTTAAACGTACACTCACTAATCATTGATCGATCAAAACATATCATATCATAATAATACAAGATGTCTAGTATGCAAGAAGACACCAGTGTGCCGTTTCTGAACACGCCCACCAAAGCATTAGAACAGACTTTGAATCTTGGCAACAACGTATACGTATGTACTGTCTAGGAAAGGATAATGGAGAGAATATCATGAAAGTCTGGTATGTGCTAAATTACACATACCTTTTTCCATTAAAAACGGACTTAAATGACCAAAAACAGACAAAAACTGCCAAATATATGTTTGTTTTGCATTTGTATTGTGCAGGAAACGGATATCACACAAAAGGACGAAAAACAAAGCCAAAGACGACAAAACTAAGCACGGAATGGAAAAGTGTGTGAAGACAAAGCCAAATCGAAGCCAAAAGTCAATCAAGTCAAAAAGTCAACAGAAAAGTCGAACAGTCAAAGTCAAAGTCAACCCCGACAAAGTCAAAGTCAAGAAGAAGTCAAAATCAGAAGAAATATAACTTGAGGGACCAAAAGTGCCAAACCCCTAAGTGTATTACTAGAAGAAAAAGACTACAAGGGCTGATTTTGCAATTTACTTGAAATAACAAGTGAGGGGGCATTCCTGCCAATGTCCCAAACTTGTTTTACCAAAGGGACTATGTTTGCAATAAGAGTTATAAGGTTGAGGGGAGCTTTCGGCCAAACGCCACAACTTGTATCACCCATCAAGGACGAACTTTCAAAACAAGTAAACTTATGGGGGACCAAAGTTGACATTTCCCCAAACCTACACCCTGTCACCCCAAACCTTTTTATAACTCATTTTCTGCATAAATGGTTAATATTAAGTGTGAATAAAAGGTCTTTTTTTGTTAAATTCAAATATGCTTTTGAACTTTGGCTATTCTATTTTATAAGCTATGTGCATACGGAAAACCTAAGAATTTATGAAACCTAAGGTCCGTGAGTCCCGATACTAGTCTCTGTGGGGTGTCAAAAGCCTGGTCAAACCGCAAGGTTAGGATGTGCCGAGACGAAAGTCGCTACATGGGATGATCTCGCCTTCAAACTTATTATTCTCGGGTGAAACGTGAAACATAGAATGTTGCAAAACGTTGATCCATGGTTGAAATTCAAAATAGCACATACACCTAAGATATAAATTGTCGGGAGTAAAAAGTTTACAAGTTGCAAATATGAGTAGTGTTAGCATCTTAACTCATAATTAACGGTGATTTCGTTTTAAGCTTGGTTTGGAATAAGTGAAAAGTCGGGAATGATGAATTTATCCTTTTTGGGGCATTCTCGGATCGAAATGCATCTTGTTCTATGATCCATTAAAGTTATTAAATAACGAAAGTCAAACGTTCTAGTTAGTTTATTAATGAAAAATGAAAAATACAAAAAGATGTTTAGGAATAAGTGTAAATATATAAATGGTAAAGACGGGGATTTTTCAAAACTTATGAGTCTTTAACTCCCTTGATGAACACTTAGATACTTTTCGAGGTTATTAGTCAAGGGCGATTGAGATTCTTAGTTTTCTAAATGCTTACTTCATAGCATTGCGTGAGGACACGGCAATACCTTGTATGGGGGATTTTTTGTATGTGTTTAGTTACACATACCTTCTACCTTTAAAAACAAGTTAAAATAACAAAAAACGGACTTAAAATGCCAAAAATATGCTTGTTTTGCTAATTGTGTTGTGCAGGAACGGATATCTAAGAAAAGGACGAAAAACGAAGCCAAAACGACAAAACCGGGTACGGAATAGAAAAGCGTGGAAAAGCCAAAGTCAAGTCAAAGTCAACCCCGACAAAGTCAATGGTCAAAGCCGAAGCCGTAACCAAAGAAATGTTAAATGGGCCCACCCGTACCCGTCTAATGGGCCGGGTCAGCCCATTTACACATTATATAAAGACTTAAAAAGCCCATAATCCCTTTTTATATAACTCCAGGGACTGATCTTGCCAACCCCAGAAAGTTGTACCACCAAAGGACTTCCTTTGCAATAACCTTACACACATTCAAGGACCAAAACTGCCAACATCCCAAAGATATATTAAACCACGTGGACTAAAATTGCAATGACATCTATAACCATGAGGGACCATTTTTGACAAAACCACAAACCCACATCCCCGTTTTTAAAACACTGTACATCTTCTATAAAGTTTCCCCGCCAAAACTTATAACCCCCCTCTTGTCACTTTCCACCTTGATTCCTGTTCCCATAACAACAAAAATGTCACCACCACAAACCCCACCTCCTAGAAGTCAAAGTGACAGCTTGGCAATCCTATGTGATACTATTGGGCAAACAAATCGATGGCTGTGATGATTTTGAGTGGGCACCAAGACTAATAGAAGGCCAAGATCACTCTTTGGAGTCCCCTCTTACAACAAGCACACAAGACTGTTTTGTCTCTACAAAGAAGCACACGAGGGCAAGACCAAACCCTAGCTCATGTTCTATAAAATCTTTTGTAATCCCTTGAGGCAAAAGTTGTTAGTTTTTAGTGTGTTTTTGAGAGCTAGGTTTTAGTTTTAACTTAGTTTACTTTGATGTACTTGTACTCTTTTTTCTTAATGAAAATTCAGTTTATCTTTCACATGGTGTTCTAAGTTACTTGTGTTTCTTTAAAAATCATATAAGCTCTTAATATAAGCCATCTTTAACCTGTTTTTAAACTTTGATACAAAAATTTAAGAAAAAATCAAAAGCCAAAAAAAAGTTATTGTTTGATTAAGCTAAGGATGAATGGGCAGAAATGGATGGCTCATTGGGGTGCTTAGTATAGCTTATTTATAAGCTAAGGGGTAGGATTAGAGCTTATTTAGGTTTCATTTAATCCTGTTTTGAGCAAGGACCAAAGGTACACTTCCTTTTAAAGTTTTGCTTAAAGTTACTGTAGCAAGCTTATTTTCAGCTTATTTATGTCTTATTGGGCTTATTTGCTTTTGCCTCTTACCCTTTAGTGCTTAAATATTACATATTTAATACTTGTCTTTACTAATTTGAGCTTAATTCAGTCTTCATAAGTGCTAAAACCCGTTTTTTAAATTATAAAGGGGTGTTTGGGTTAAGCCCAAAATGGGTAGAAATGGGAAGGTTATGGGTTGGTGTCAATTGTCCAACTTTGGCTTAAGTTATTAAGCCATTTAGAGTCTGTTTTCCAAGTTTTTGAGTTCAAAATAGTATTTTTCAAGATTTCTCATGATTTCCCTAAGTCTGTTAGTTTTCAGAAAGAGTCAAAGAGCTTATTTGCTTAAGGTTTAGAAAACAGGAGTTATAGTTCAAAAGTGTGTCATTTGTGAGTGTCTAAACAAGTTTTAAAAAAGGGTCTTGAGTCATTTGTTTCCCTAAGTCAAAACTGCCAAATTTTTGTGTCATCTCTTAGTACAAGAAAAAGCCTTTTTCACAAACAAAAACCAGCAGGTTTAACTTGTTTTTAGCAAATGGAATTTTGAATATAAGCTCTTCTTAAGCCCTTTTTAATCTGTTTACACTTTATTTTTCACTTTGAGCTTATTTGACAGCTTATTTTAAGCTGTCAAATAAAGCCCATTTTTTTGGTACATTTCCCCTGGTGCTAGGGGCTCATTTTCAAGCCCACTTATCTAGCTTATTAGTGAACCTCAGCTCAAGCTATTGGCTTTCATGGAAAGCCAATAAGCTCTTTTATAACCTCCCTTTGTTTCAGACCTTAGGACCCCCTTTTAGTTGCTTATTTTCAGGCCCAAAATGTGTCCCTAGGTTTTTTTTCCTTCAGCATCATAACTTATAGCTTATTTGATTCTTAGCTTTTCTGTCTGTTTTATCTAGCTTATTTGTTTGCAAGTGCTTATTTAGGTTAGGTTAGCTAGTTCCTATTATTTATCTTCAGTTTCACCAGCTTATTAAGTTTCTTAAAGCTCTTGTTAGTGTTGCTAAAGTCCATGTGCCTATAAGCTTAGTTAAGCATACTGTTGATTTGATTCAGCCCTTTTTTAGCTTATTTAGTTGTTAGACTTTTAATTCATAAGTGCTTATTAGGTTAGGATAGATAACCCCTTTCAGCTTATTTGTTCAAATGGTAGCTTAATAGTCCAAAAAGTCAAAAGCCATAAGCCATTTAAGCCTTAAGCTCACTTTAGGCAAACTGTCAAACAAAAAGCTTTTTTTAGCTTATTCTTAGCTTTTCACAAAAAGTCCTAGTTATGAAAAATGATAAGCTTCATGGGCTTAGCAAGTTTGTTTAAAAAGTTTAAAAAAAAAGAGGAGATAAGGGGAAACCCGGGTGAGCAAGACTCGAACCCGGGTCTCACCCTCAATACACCTCTTTTATAACACTCTTACCGCTGTGCCCTTGGGTCTTTTCTGTTAGACCCTTGGGCACTTAGGTATTTAAGGGGGTTTTAGCCCTTATAGTTATAAGCTCTTTCGAGCTTATTTTTGGCTTATTTATAAGCCGAATTTCGGGCTTCTTATTTTTCTTAGGTAGTATTTAGGGTCTAGTATTTTAGGTAATTTTTTTAGAATTTTTAAAAATAGTTTAGTATTTTTTATAATTTAATTTCGTTAAAAGTTTTAAAAATTCATAAAAAATACAAAAATTATCAAAAAAATATTTTTCTTTTTTAGAAAATTTTCTTTAGTCATATTTTACGTAGGAAAAATAGAAAAACTTTCGTAGGGTTAATTTTGAAAACTTTTGATTTTTAAAGAACGGGTCTCGGGTACGGATCTTGACTTGACTCGTTTTTGGGTCAAACGACCTCCGTTTTCAGTCTAGTCTTTTTCATTCTTCATTATTAGTCCCCTAGAGTAGTTTAGAAGTAAAATTTTCTTTGTAGGGCTAATTTTTAAGATTTTAGGTTTTTGACCCCCCTTTTTTTCGGATTCCTCTCTCGTTTTCAGCTTAATTTTCATAATTTCTAGTTTACTCAATCGTATTTTTGTTTGTTATTGATTAATTTAGCTTTCTATTCTCTCAAATCATTAATCCCATTCAAACTCCAATTTTCCGACTGTATCGATTCTCCAGCACAGCCTCGTTGGGGATAACGACCTCGGGGAAATTCTTAATACTACTACTCGTTTCATGATTGTTGTTTTTTTAAATTAACTTACTATATATTTTATATTTTATTATATATATTATATATATAATTTGGAATCAATCAAATTTTTGGCGCCGCTGCCGGGGAGGCTGTGAAACCGATTATCGTTACGTTTGTCAAGAAGTGTTTGAATCTGTGAATATTATCATATAAAAAAAACAAAAAAAAAACCAAAAATATAAAAACATTGTCTTTAATTATAAATAAAATTCACAAATTGGTAAAAATACCAAAATATAATATTCTCAATTGAGGTATTATCATAATAACTTCCGGTGAACTTGTTGGTTCCCAACTCGAACAAAAGATTTAAAAACTTGCCTTTTGTGTCACTTGCGAGGTACGGTTCACCTTTTAAAAGATAAACAAACTATAAGAGGGGTATAAGGCGGGTTGTTCCTAGGAACTACGACCCTAAAGGAAAAAGGTTTTTAATAGCTTCGCGCTTTCCTATTCCTCCGCTCCTTTGTGCGTTTTTCTTTTCGAAGAGTTACCGAGAAGCTTGTCGATTATTAGGTTTAAGTTGTCTTTTTCGTTGTCCGTTATTAAAATAAATTGTGAATTTACTTTTGATAAACCAAAAAGAACAAAAAAAATTAGTGTAAATTTTCTTTCTTAGTGTATGCACACTCGTTCCCAATCTCGTAATCTTCATAATCAACAACACCAGGCCCCACCACCTGTTGTTGAACAATTTAATCTTGAAGAACCAATTGAAAACCCAGATCCACTAGCTCCGATGGATGATAACCGGACTATGGCTCAGTTGCTTGAAGCACCCACCGCGGGTTACGAGGATGCCATCGTTGTGCCCGAAATCACCGCGGACAACTTTGAGCTCAAGCACGGTCTGCTTAACCTCGTTCAAAACAAGCAATTCTTTGGACATGACAAAGAAGATCCTCATGCCCACATCCGATATTTCAACAAGATCACTTCTACGATGAAGTTCCCGAACGTCCCGAGTACGTCGGTAAAGCTTATGCTTTTCCCATTTTCCCTCGAGGGGCAGCCCGGATTTGGCTTGAAAAAGAACCCCCTCGATCGATTCAAACATGGGATGATCTTGTTTTGAAATTCATCAACAAATTTTTCCCTCCGTCTAAAACAACCAATCTTCGAAATGAAATCACGAGATTTCAACAAAGATTTGATGAGACGTTTTATGAAGCATGGGACCGATTTAACGATCTTCTTCGGGCATGTCCACATCATGGATTTTCAGAATTGCATCAACTCGATACATTCTATAATGCCTTGAACTCTAACGATCAAGATTCGTTAAATTCCGCCGCGGGTGGCAACTTTTTGGATAAAATGCCTCGTGATTCGAAGAATCATTGTAAGCAAAGTCCAATGTTCGTAATTCAGTATCAAACCAGTTGTTGCCAAGGAGTTCGAGCACTTCCACCATGTATTCTTCGATGTTGCTGCGTTGAAATATGGGTGGAAAGCTTTACTTTTGGATAAGAAAAAATCAATCTCGCTCACTACTTCAACGTCAAGCGTTGTCGGAATGTTGTGTTACTTGCGGTGGGTGCTCGTTCTAACCAAACTTGTCCAAGCCACCTGGCAATGTTTTCTAGATAATATCCAAGGAATATGTCTCTTAAGCAGCCGCCGCTAATGACAAAACAAGGGACAACACGGTTATCGAGCCCGATTTCCAGTCAAATTCGACCTCCCAGTTTTTCTTTCTCCGTCAAAACAATCTTAATGTGCAAAAATAAGGATAACAATAGATCGTTACCATAACGGGGGAATTTTATTCAAGCTCTCCAGTTACCCAACCCCCGGTTCTATCAAGGTTAAAATCTATCGACTCAGGTTGTTCTACCTTAACATGACTTATCAAGCTCGGCCTATCAATGACTCCAATCTAGATTCAAGGTGGTATCGAAGGAGATTTCCAAGCTACTTAAAGGCTATGATGCGTGATGAGGAACATGCAAATCCAGGTCAAAACGTGCAAATCAATTGAAATCTCCTTCAGACATGCTCTTCAAATTCTCTCTTCCAATACCTCTCTACTTCAGGGGAAACTCTCCTTGTAAACCACTGTTACAAAGCCGGAAGGAGGTTTTACATGGGTATTACCACTCGAAGTGGTGTAGTTACAAGGGACCTACAGATTCATACGACTTCTCTCCTTAAAGTAGTAGAAGTGAACTAAGGTCATAAAGGATACGATGCTTCTACTTAATAACGAAGCCGAAGATGTCCAACCTCTGGTTGTCCTATTGTCATCATGGAATCAATCTCTGAGCCCGTAATGCTCTAGTTTTAGTGCTTCAAGCATAACAAAAAGATCAATTCCATTTCTTGATGAAGATTGATAAAAGAGGTCGTGAAAAAGCTAACGACCAAATTGAGAAATTCTACGAAATCTTTCGAGATTTGAGTTTCGAAATTAGCTTTACGGATGCCTTGATGCTTATAAGCTTAAAACAGCTTATAAGCTAAATAGGAAAAACGTTTACAAGTATTAAATTTTGTAAACTTAGAATGAAAAAGACCCTATGGCACGTTGGTAGTTAGTGTGTGTGCTGTGTTGCTATAAAGGTTGAGGGTGTTGAGGTCGGGGGTTCGAGCCTTGCTCACCCCCGATTTCCACCTTCCTTTTTTTATTTTTGAAAACTTATAAAAGCAAAGTTGTAGAAAAGATGAAAATAAACACTTTTAATAAAAGAAATTTTTTATGAAAAGCCCTAAATAAGCTGTGAAACAGCTTAAAATATGACAGATACTACTTAACTTTATTTTTAGTCTTATAGAAAACTTTTTAAGCTACAAAACTAAATAAGCTATGACAAAGAACTATAAGCTAAATTTCCTACCTAATCCTACCCTAATAAGCTTAAAATGACAGAAATAAGCACTAAAATAGAAGCCATAAGCATAAACATCTCAATAAGCTCTTATGAAAGCTTTAAACTAAACAACGCCTAGGCAAACATTGAGCTTAAGTTTAAACTAGCAAATTAGAACTTTAGACAAAATGGCTTATAGAAGCTTAAACCTAGACCTACTAGCTACTTAAAAATGCTTTTGAAAGGGAATTTGAAACTCAATTAGGCTATTAAAAGGCTTATTGAAAAAGCTATGCAGGCAGACTACACTATTTTTTTGGTTTTTTAGAAATTTATGAAAAGACAAAGTGCTAAATTACATATCAAAATCAGAGGACTAAATAAGCTTTTAAACCTAAAATAAGACCTAAACTATCTATATTAGCCTATAATCTACTTGTGCAAGAAATTTGGAAAACTAAAACTAACTTTTACTTGCTAAAAATTAAGATTGAATTTTGACTTTTTGGCTATTTTTGCTGCTGATGCATTTGACCAAAGACACAAAACCATAAGTGCAGACCTAATGACTTGGTCTCAACAAACTAAAAACTCTCAAACAAGAGCTAAGAAGGCAACTAGAACCAAATAAGCTTAAAATGATTATGACAAACTGACTAAAGCTAACAGATGTGAACAAATTATGAAAAACTTGATTTGAGACTACAAACTCCTTAAATCCATGATTCATAAACTAAAAAATGAGTTTAAAGTTGAATTAAAGGAACAAAAGGCTATGGACAGTACTAACTTTAGTTAGTACTGCCATAAGCCAAACACTCCTTTAAATATTCTAAATTCCAATTAAGCTTATGAAAATGAAAATAAGGGCTTAAAACTAAGATACCAGATATTACACCACTTATAACAAACCTTAGAAACTTATTTTAACAATCACTTAAGCCAAAATCATTAAGCTAGATAATATACTATTTATTTTTAATTTTTGACAGATTTATAAGACAAAATGAATAAAACTATGATCTATACTATGGAATTTAAAACAGATATTAAAACATGATCAATAAGCACTATGAAATAGAATTAAGTACAAATAAGCTAGACTATAAGCAGAATATAAGCATATGCAAAATTAAAGCTAATATACTTGAAAATTAAAGGAAACCTATAAAAGCCTTAGCTAAACAAAGGCAATAGTGCTCAAAGAGCATTGAACAACTCTAGCTTATCACAATGATAAGCTAGTAAGGTCCTATGAACTCATACATGGCTAGTTCATCATCCAAAAGCTCAAAATCCATAAAGCAAAGGTAATTAACATATTTTAATAGTTTAAGTATATAAATGATCAATTGAGCTCAAATCTAAGCTTAGAGACTTAGATGAGCGTATGAAGAGCTTTTGAGAGCTTATGAGTGATTTGAGAGCTTATAGAAGAGTATAATAAGTAAAAACAGATTTCATAAGGTAAACATTAATTTTATTGATTAAAAACAGATTACAAGCTTGAAATTTAAACTACAAAAGCTTAATAAGGCATTACATTTAAAAAGAAAGTTACATAAGCAAAAAATTATATAAGCTACTAAAAACTAGGAAAAATAAGATGATGTCCCGTGTGTGTGAGTGAGGAGCATTATTTATAGGCCTGAGAGAAGCTTCTAGGTCATAGCCACGCTCCTCAATCCCTTTGATCTTGTCCTTTCATTCTTCCAATCATTGGATCCCTATTATGAGCCGTTGGATTAAATGAGTGAGCACACGGATTGCCAACGTGGCATTCCGTGTGTCAGACTCATTGTGCTTCTTTTGTGAGTACTTTAGTGTAAAATCCCCTTTATCCGTGTGCTTCTTCCATATCCCGCGTGTCCAATCTTGTGAGAATTGGCCAATAGGAGAGTCTGGTGATGTTTTCTTTTGCCACATCATAGCTTGGTACTTGAATTATGCTGCCACATCACCAATTTTAATTTGCCCCTTAATTTTGACTCTAGGTAAAACGGGGAAGGAGATGAATAGTGGTAACAAAATTTCCCGCGTTAAAATTATAACAGGGGTGGGTGTTTGACTCGGGGAAAACGGGCTTTGACCTGGGTTTTTATAAAAGAAATGGATTGGGCCGGGTAAATTGGTTTCGGGCTTGGGTTTATATATAAAAGTTAACGGGTGTTAACTCTTTATATATTAAAGAGTTAACACCGTTAGGGTTTAGGGGACCATTTTTGCAATTTGATTTTCTTTGAGGGACTGTTTTGGGAATTTTTGGGTTTTGTCATTTTGTGTGTTGACTTTGGTTGACCAAGGGTTGACCAATGTTTAACTTTGAAAGCATTCTTCCGGCTCTTGTATATTCTTTTTCATTCCCGTATCCGTGTTTGTCCGGCTTTGACTGTTTTCTTGAGATTTTTGCAATATCTGTACCTACATAATTACAAAGACAAAACAAGCACTATACAAGCATTTTAAGCACAATTTGTCTTTTTAGGGCTATTTTTGATATAAAACGGATATGTGTTTTCACACATATCAATAGCAGAATAATAAAGAACAATAAGTTATCAAACAAGGTTTTACTATTATAAATTTACTTCCCCAAGATCAAATGATTCTTGGGGCTAAACTAACTAATACGTAAACTAACTAACTATTAGACTCTCATTGGAGAGATCTAATTATGATGGATGATGTAAACCATACTCCTATGACCTTTTATATAGAGGGTTTACAAGAAAACCTAGCTTACATAGGAAGCTAACTTAAATTATCACATTAAGTCCTTGTTGTTTCATCTTTCTTCATTTATGCATATGTAGTTTTGTAATCATCAAATCTGAGATCCCAACAATCTTCCCTTATTTGATATTACAAAACAATCTTTAAGAATGAAACAATCTTCAAAGCTTCCCATTGACTTAAGATCTTCTTAAACATGCCACCACATATAATAAGCTGCAAATCATATCTCTGTAGTCTTCTTCCCCTTTTTGTAATCATCTAATAGGGGTCTTCTAAAGATATGTAACTTAGAAACACTTCCCCTCAAGTGGTGCATGTAGATGGTTAAACATTTAATCAATAAGCTTCCTCTGAAACCAATATGTTTACCATCTCTTGAATCTCGAACTCTGTAGGCTCTATGTAGTGATCACTGATGAAGAAAACTAAGTATAACGAATTTGATGAAGAAGTAGAATCTCCCAAATGTGTGTCTTATGTCTTGTACTATCCACGTGACGTCGAACTCATACTACAGGGAAAAGTATAAGTAGACCGCAACCTCTTAACAAAATCCTCATTTATCCTATAAAATGAGACACTAAGCACAATAACATAACTCCTTTAAGTGATAGCAAATGTGAGCATTGAGCATCATAAGAAAAATCACACATTCCTAGATTTTGCAAGTCTTCGTCAACATCATATAAGCACCAACAAGTTATCTTTAAAAGTTGTAAGCCGTTTAAGATATAATAAGAACACGCATCTGTGAAACTCAACTACAACATCAAATAAGCAATATTCAGTTGTCTTCGTAATCACCTCTTCAATAAATCCAAAACGATCCATAAATAATTAAGAATAAACTGTTATTAAAAACAGTTCTATCCGAGATCCAAATGCATTCGAAAACCAAACAGCTCTTTTGTCCGATATCGGACATAAGTAGTAGTACTAACTGCTATGTCGGATGACTCTGGCAGTTTTAAAATTCAAGCGCAGTAGTACTAACTTATTCCATTTAGCGACACTTTATTCTGTTACAAATCCGACGCTAAACTGTCACAAATCATTTTACTCCTTCCCCCCACACTATTAGTGACACATTTTTCTGTCGCTAAACTGTCACTTATTCCAGCAGCACAAACTATATATTGGCAGTACTAAGGTTAACTTAGTACTGTTAGACATAAACAAACTAGTCCACAATATTGCATCCATATCCAATATATAAGGAAGTTACTATAGGGTCAAACACAATCCTTAAAGATAAGGAATTTTCATTTCAATAGAAATCCCATTCCAAAATTTACTAACCATAATCATGACCCCTATAACCACGCAGCCTTAAACCATAACTGTTTCCATATAGAACTCGTATTCAAACAATATCACCAGGTAGCTAATAAAACTCTCAAAATACCACAAAGCCAGAATCATAACCAAAAATTCATACCTTCTGCTCATACAAATAGAGTTTTGCAACAAAACCGCTGCTATAGGTGCATTGAGAATCCTCTCACAACCCTCGCCCCCAGCAGTTTAACTGACAATCTCAATGACACACCAACACACCACGAAACAACCGCACCACACTACACAACCCCCAACTAAACCCCCACAAAAACTTCACACAGAAGCTGCTCTTACCTGTCGTTAATAAGCCAACCAACCAGAAAACTTCGAATCATCTATCGCCTTTTCTTCATCACTCGCGACACCCCCAACAGCCTCCAACACACCCCCCACCTACTCCTCCTCAACCACAAAAACACTGCGACAACAAGCAATACCCGTCAGTACAGTCACTCTCCCTCTCCACCCCACACACACCGACAACCACCCATACCGCACCACAATAACAAAACACCAAATCGCCGCCTACTTACCTGACTCTCTCAGTGTCAACATCTATTTATCACCTGGCATCTTGGCCTGCTTTAAATTAGGGTTTTCAGACCAAACCTTGATCATTGTTCATTCACAACAACATATCATACAACGGATCAAGAATATTAGCAACTTTGAAACCCTAAAAATCTAGGGTTCTTAAATAATTAATTCAATAATTGAAACCCTTTAAACCTTCTTGTCACATATCCTGGTTAAATCAAAAACATACTAGAAAAACCCTAAACCATTAGGGTTATAAACATCAGCAATCACAATAGCCAGAACAGACCTGCTTCTGTTTATTTTTTAATCACATATGCTGCTGCATGGAACCTGCTATTTTAAACAAGAATGAATCATAAATATCATCATAACCACATCACAGATCAGATCATCAATTCAGAAGCCTTCTTCTATTTTTGCTGCTGCTGCCTTGAAACGAATTAGGGTTTACATAAAAAACCCTAATTGCCAAACACGCCTTTTTATGTCTTCTTGAGATTTTTGCAATATCCGTACCTACACAATTACAAAGACAAAACAAGCGATATTTTAAGCATAATTTTGTCTTTTTAGGGCCATTTTTGATATAAAACGGATATGTGTTTTCACACATATCAACAACGGAATAATAAAGAACAATAAGTTATCAAACAAGGTTTTACTATTATAAATTTACTGCACCAAGATCAAATGATTCTTTGGGCTAAACTAACTAACTATTAGACTCTCATTGGAAAGATCTAACTATGATGGATAATCTAAAACAGACGCCTCTAATACCCTTTATATAGAGTGTTTACAAGAAAACCTAGCTTACATAGGAAGCTAACTTAGTTTATCACATTAAGTCCTTGTTGTTTCATCTTTCTTCATTTATGCATATGTAGTTTTGTAATCATCAAATCTGAGATCCCAACAATCTTCCCCTATTTGATATTACAAAACAATCTTCATGAATGAAACATCTTCAATGCTTCCCCTTGACATGCCACCACACATAAATAAGCTGCAAATCATATATCTTGTAGTCTTTTTCCCCTTTTTGTAATCATCCAATAGGAGTCTTCTGTAGATAAGCAACTTGTAAACACTTCCCCTTAAGTGGTGCATATAGATGGTTAAACATTTAATCAATAAGCTTCCCATGAAACCAATATGTTTACCATCTCTTGAATCTCGAACTCTGTAGGCTCTATGTAGTGATCACTGATGAAGAAAACTGAGTATAACGAATTTGATGAAGAAGTAGAATCTCCCAAACTTGTGTCTTATATCTTGCACTATCCACGTGGCGTCGAACTCATACCACAGGGAAAAGTATAAGTAGACTGCAACCTCTTGACAAAATCCTCATTTATCCTATAAAATGAGACACTTAGCACAATAACGTAACTCCTTTAAGTGATAGCGAATGTGAGCATTGAGCATCATAAGAAAAATCACACATTGCTAGATTCTTCAAGTCTTCGTCAACACCATTTAAGCACAAACAAGTTACCTCTAAATGTTGTAAGCCATTTGAGATATGATAAGAACACGCATCTGTGAAACTCAACTACAACATCAAATAAGCAATATTCAATTGTCTTCGTAATCACCTCTTCAATAAATCTAAAACGAGCCATAAATCCAATAAGAATAAACTATTGTGAACAATATTTCTATCCGAGATCCAAATGCGTCTATTGTCCAACATCGGACAAAGCTAGCAGTATAAAGTACTCTAGCAGTACTAAAAATCAAGCCCAACAGTATTAACCTC
>BQNB010064820.1:0-35162 GCA_026074375.1 Tanacetum coccineum
GTTGTTCTTCTTGAAAAATGAGACCAAAATCAGGTTATTTAGCAACCACCGAAAAGTAGTTATTTTCGGTTATTTCCCAACCATCACAATTCAGTTATTTCCCAACCATCACAATGGTTATTAAAATACACATGTCAGTTATTTTCGGTTTTGGCAGATCTAAAGAATATTATTCTTTGTATACTGCCCTTTGATCCTGCGTCTTTATTGTGGCGATATCAAGCTAACTATGACGAGTGTGCACTCCGCACCTCCTGACTCGTCTCTCCCATTTTAGTATAATCCTTGATTTACTAAAATACATAAAACGAACCAAACTCATGCATAAATGAAAGTGTCACTATGGATTAAATTTTCACATAGTATATTACACATTCCAGAAATTCGAAAATCAGGGTGTCTCTTAGGATTGAACCCTTCAATTCGTATGAATACCCGAAGATAATATACACATAAGTTATTGTAATATTCAAAAGTTTATAAACTTGACATTATTATATAGCCATGTGTCCATATCCTTTTATGAGTATATAAAAGCCAAGTCTAAAGCTTCTTGAAGCGGCAAAACTTCATGCTCACATAGGTAGTTCTTCTATTCTTGCACCTGCACACGCAATTTTTCAAAAGAACTATTAGGAAGATGAACTTCAACCTAACATAATTTGCAGAACCGAGCACATACATTGGGATGATTGAGTTGAATGTGCTCCAATCACTAAAAATGAGCTTTTCACATTGAATTCAGCTCTAACGTTAACTAGGAGGGAATTCGGTGACTCATCGTTAGAGATTTCGATGGACTTTAATCCCATCCCTATAGCCGACTTGTGCACTAAGTCTCGGGCTAATCCTTTTGTCAAGTGATCCGCCAAGTTTTGTTGAGATCAAACAAAATCCAGGAAATCACTCCATTTGTAATTAGCTCACGAACCATATTGTGTCTAACATCTAAGTGTCTAGACTTTCTATTGTATATTTGACAACATGCCTTGGTCAAAGTGGTTGCACTATCACAATGAATAAAAATAGGAGAAATTGGTTTTGGCCACAACGAAATCTCATATATCAGATTCCTCAACCATTCTGCCTCTTTGCCAACTGCAGCTAAAGCTACAAAGTCTGCTTCCATTGTTGAGTCAGTAATACAAGTTTGCTTCTTTGAAGCCCATGAAATGGCACATCCACCAAGCAAAGATGCCCAACCAGTTATAGAAGTATGATCTTCTGAATTAGTTATCCAACTTGCATCAGAATATCCTTCTAAAATTTAAGGAAACCCAACATAAGATAAACCATAATCCATGGTTTTTTTAAGTACTTGAATATTCATTATAGCATGCCAGTAATGAGTACTAGGATTACTAGTGTACCTACTCAATTTTACCCACAACATAAGCAATATTTGGTCTTGTGCTTGTCATAGCATACGTCAAGCAACCAATTACTCTAGAGTACTCAAATTGATCTACAGCCCTGTCTGTATTAGACATAAGTTTGATAGTCGGGTCCAAATGAGTGCTGACTGGACAACAATCATCACATTTGAAATTCTTGAGTATTTTCTCAATATAATGTGATTAGGTAATTGTCATACACTTATCCTCACGTTTAATCCTTATACCAAGGATCACGTCAGCCTCCTCTATGTCCTTTATGGAGAAATTTGATGACAAAAACTCTTTTGTTTTATTCACTTGATATTGATCAGTCCTAAAGATCTGTTAGCCTCAATTTATTGAGTCGGACAAGGAAGTTCGGTCACTCTACGATGGAGCTTCGGTCTTTAATTAGTTAATGTTGTAATAGGAAAGTATCGGGAATCGGGCTCGATAGTTAATCTAATATTGTATATGTTTCGGGTTTAATCTCAAGCAAAACCCGAGCCCGGGTCCTAGTTAAATATCCCGCGCGTCACTTTTAAGTGTCGGGGTATATAAGGAACTTTTCCACATGGAAAAGTTAGTTGTTCAGTTGTTCAAAATATCTAATATATCTTTTTCTCTTTTCTCTCTCATTTCTCTTTCCTCATTTCTCTCTCTAAACAACTCGCCTCCTCATTTCTAGTTCGATTTCGTGATCGATTATATGAAGTGAAGTGTTATCGGGATCCTACAAGATCAACATGTCATCAATATATAAGCAAATCATTACTCCATTATCGGATTTATCATGCAATATACACACTTGTTAGACTGATTTAGTACAAACCCACTAGACAAGACAACCTCATCAATTTCTTGATGCCACTGTTTTGCAACTTGCTTGAGTCCATATAATAATTTAATTAATTTACACACTTTTTGCTCATTTTCAGGCATAATAAATCCATCTAATTGCTTTATTTATACCTCCGCTTTCAAATCACCATTCAAGAATGCTGTTTTGACATCTATTTGATGGATTACTAGATTATAAGTTGCTGGTAAAACAATCAATAATCTAATTTCCCAAACTTTGCAGGCATATCCTTAACAATGTCTCTCATGATTAAAACCATGAAATACTATATATAATATATGTAGGAATTTTATGTGGTGTGAATGGTTTATAACCTGGATATCAATTTGAATCGTGTAATCACTTTCAGATTAAAGTATTTCGACCCTATATGCCCCGGGTTCACGAAATCCTTAATCGGATAAGACATATTGGCAATCGAATTCTAAGGCACGAGTAATCGATCAGAAAACTGTAGAATATTATATGTTGTTCTTCTTGAAAAATGAGACTAAAATCTGGTTATTTAGTAACCACCGAAAATTAGTTAGTAACCACCGAAAAGTAGTTATTTTGGGTTATTTATTAACCATCAAAAAGTAGTTATTTTCGGTTATTTAGTAACCACCGAAAAGTAGTTATTTCCGGTTATTTCCCAACCATCACAATTCGGTTGTTTCTCAACCATCACAATGGTTATTAAAAGACACATGTTAGTTATTTTTGGTTTTGGCATATCTAAAGAATATTATTCTTTGTATACTGCCCTTTGACCCTGCATTTTTATTGTGGCGATACTAAGCTAACTATGACGAGTGTGCACTTCACACCTCCTGACTCGTCTTGAGCTAAACTTGCATAAGAACATTGGTTTCAAGTAAAACACAATTACCTAAAATGATAGTTGATAACACTAAAATTACCAATACTTTGTGATGCAGGGGTAAAGATTTAGTGTGTAGAAAATTTAAAATGAGAATAATTATAAACAATTATAATCACATACCAGATATTCATCAACTTGAATTATATGTATTTATATTCGTGTAATGTATCTCATTTAAGGCTGAGTATAATAGATCGCGGACCCGATCGGAATGAGAAACCGGATCGAACCAAGAAACCAGACCGAACATATTTCAGTCTAGTCCTTTGTCCAATCTTTTCTCATATTTGATCTTCGGTCCGGTTCGGTCTTACACAAAACCGACCATTGTGATTTGTCGGGCCTGACTGACCCGGACATGCACCGAACGTTTATGTCTGATGTTTTGGACCAAATTGGTTTTCGGTCCGGTCTTGGTCGGTCCAGTTCAGTTTGTGGACCGTGATCAACAATAATCTCAATTAGTTTCGAAAGTAGTACAAGTAACAAATTTGACTCTCATAAGACAAAAAATACACAGGATTCACTTAATTTGAAGAAATGCATTTACTATATGTACATGTATCTAACTTTCAACTAAAATATGTAATAATATATCTAAAGATTAAAGGCGCATCTAATTTAAATCGATGCATCACTCAACTCTTTTATTTTAAAATTTGTTCTCGTAGAGAGTATAATTACACCAACGGTTTCTCACAAAGAGACATTGGGTATGTTTGTCGAGGGGTTTATTGAGGCTTATCGGGGATTAGGCTTTTAAATAAGTCGACTTATAAAATAAATCTCGTTTGTCACGCGAGCTTATAAAATAGCTTATAAGTCATAAGTCTCTATAATCCCCCGCCTTATAAAGGGGCTAAAAACTTTAGACAGGGGATTTTGAACCGTAAATTACTTATTTACCCAAAAAAATATCTAACATATATCAAAAACTCATTTAATTATGTCTTGTACAGTAATTTTGCAATAATAAGTCCCAGTCTCAGCCCATTTGCCAAACAAGTTTACAAAAGTATAAATTTCAATTTTGGCTTATAATATAAGCCCTGACTCATCTTCAGCCTCAACACAAGCCTCAGCCTCAACTCCAACCCATTTCATCAAACATACCCATCATCTGTACTTTGAAAGAGACAAGGACTCATTCTTCATTTTGGCAAAACTATAGACACGATTATGCAATTTACTCATAATTTTATGTGCAACTTTTAAAAATATTATTGCTAGTCACCTAAAAATAGCCAAATAAACGTACTTTGATTATTAGTACATCCATCTATTCGACATTAATGAAAAAATGTTGACACGTTTCCCCAAAATCAAATGAAATAATACATGCATAGAAGGTATCTATCTCCCTGTACATGTACATGTGTACGTATATCACTTTACGTACGTGTTATATGGAAGAACATCTCATTAAAGTTCACGTTATCTAAAAATTTTAGTCCAATAACATAAATGTTACAGTATGTCAGTATATTGTTAACGTGTTTATTTTAAGGGTTGTGTTATACGTGCCTTCTGGAACACCATTTGTACCCCCTGTTTTTTCGGGTTTTTTTCGTTTTTTTTTTTAATTTTTATAATTTTGCTTATATTATAAAACTGTGAAACTGAAAGCGCGGAATAAAAATTATAAAGTTTAACGAGTCAAAAGTATGAAACTGTCAAAACATACGGAACATAACCTTATATAAAACTGCGTTGTATTGTAAAAAGGGGTACAAAAGGAATCTTTTGTATATTTTTGGTACTATCCGGTGGGTCAGGTAGGTACCAATAGTAGCACCCTTATGATATATGTACCCCCTAAATCACCATTACCCACCCGGGGTTTTTCCGGTTTTTTTTTTGTATTTTATTTTTTTTGTATTTTTATAATTTTGTATATGTTATAAAACTGTGACACGGAAAATACAAAATTAAAACTATAAAGTTTAACAGGTCAAAAGTATGAAATTGTCAAAAATTACGGAACAGAAACTGATAATAAACTGTGTTGCACTGTAAACTGAGAGATAAACTGACCCAAAAGTACAAAGGTGGGGTAGGGGGTACCAATAGTAGCACCCTATTTTAATTTACTTTTTCTCAAAAGCAAAAATCTTCGAATGTTGTGTCATATATATTAATCCATGATGCAAACGTACCGTAAGAGCACCATGTGTCATAACACCATAACATCAATTTTTGGGTGTCACGTCAACTTTAACATCATAACATCAACACTAAAAAAAACTCAGATAACCATAACACCACTTTTTAGAACCCACTATTTTTATTTTTTTTCCTCAATTTAAAAACTAAATAAATTCATTTCATTCATTAAAAATAAAAATTACAATACTAAATAAAAAATATACATTCTTAAAGAAGAAAAAAAAGTTACGGAAATTAAAAAAAATACATTAGAAATTAATAAAAAAAAACTAATCGTCGGAGTCGTCGTTTTGGTTGTTCGAATCCCTCGGCATTTGGGAGCATAACTTGTCTTTGATTTGTTTTTTTTGCAAGTTGATCCAATACGCGTCGTTGGGAGACAAATCTTTCGTGCTAAAGGCGAGAAAAAATGTATATGAAATGGAGATATATATAGTGGGTAAAAAAATTTTAAAATTTTTTTTTTCTTTTTAACAAAACTAGCCATTGCCTTTTTTAAAAATAATAATTTTTTTTAATTCAAAAACTAGCCGTTGGCTAGTATATTTTCAAAAAAAAAATTATTTTTATTAAAACTAGCCGTTTAGGCATTTTTTAAAAAAAACTTTTTTTTAATATGGAAGCAGCGTTGCTGCTTTGTGGTGTCAACGTGGGGAGGCACGCCGTGGCCAACGGCGAAACGCCGGTGTAATAACGCCGGCAACGACGTTGGTTTGACACCCATCGCCGTTACCATACCGGAGCCTCTAACAACGAAAAATTGTGTTTGTCTTTTACTGCGTGTGTGTAGTGTAAAAAGTTGTCTCGTGACACCAGAAATACGAGGGAGGGTGTTTTTGGTGGATTTTAGTGTTATGAAAAAAGTAACGAGGTGGAACCAATTTTTTCACGGCACGAGCGGGACGCCTCATCTGCACATAGTGCTCTTACTAATTAAGCTATGGCTTTCGCATACGCATGACTTGCGTTATGAATAAGAACGGAACCAGAGTGAGTCTCAAATGTCTCGGAACATTTATGATTCGCATATGCCTTAGATGCCGTGTTGATAAATGATAGTACCTCTTAGAAGGCTTCATAAAATGAAATCGAGAATAATAATAGTACATATATTTGTAATAATGAGAAAAACAAAAAGATAAGAGCACTAGTACAACCCATTTCTCTTTTGCTTTCATTGTTAATTTTGTCAACATCTTCAAGACAACGACACCCCACCCCTCAAGTCGACCATCCACCTTTTACATTTTTATGTGAATTATTAATATCAATTTTGGTAAAATAAAACATACAAAAGTCTTGTCCACCTTCCAACTAAGAACTATAGGTGTGGTGATAACCAAAATTCGTGAGCTTGACCAAGGTCGAGTCGAGTTTCGAACTCGAATTTTAGTATTCGAGTCGAGCTCGAGCTTGACGAAATTCAGCTCGACCCAGCTTGTTTACACCCTTAAGTCGTCAATACCAAAGCTAAACAACAATTTATCACCGCTCGTAAGATTGCAAAACGTAGTGACTAAAACACATCACTCAAACACACACTGAAAGTAGTGTTATTGTTATGTCACTCCTCTTTGACGACGCTAATTACTTCGAAGGAGTTTCAGAGAGTTTGTGTAACAATGGTATTTTTTATTGTGTGAGAACAATTAAATATTTATAAATTCAATTACTTTTTAAAACATGTCAGATAGATTTGTCCAATATATAATATTGTAAGAATTTTAGTTATCGTTCTTAAAAAAAAGTTACTCCCTCCGTCTCATATTAAATGTTCACTATTGACTTTTTAAGTCTTTCTTATTCAACTTTGACCTTAAATATATTTATTTGTGTTATGTAATATTTGATGAAAATTATATTAATGAAAAATACATTTAAAACCCAATCTATTCATATATTTTGCATCAAATATTACATAACACAAACAAAAATATTTTAGGTCAAAGTTGTAAAAGAAAGACTTTAAAATGTCATAGCGGACATTTAATATGAGACAGGAGGAGTACTTTGAAGGAGTATGCGTAACGTTGATAGTCATCATAACACTAAAGCGATTACTTTGTCCCCTCAAGTTACTCTTAAAACTCCTCGTTTGGTGACATTAAAAATATATATGTCATCTGCTTCATGCACAAAAAATATTAATGAATTATATTTTAATTACGTCGTCAAAAGCGTTTTGGTTCAGTTGGTAGCCACTTTCAAAAATTTATAGACCTACTGAAGAGATTTTGTGCATAAAAAGTCAACGGTTCCGGTTTCGGCTTCTGCCTAGTCCAGTTGATACCCCATTGAACGAGAAGAGTTATTTTTCTTGTAAGATGGATAATATCACATCCGAAATAAAAGTGTTCATGAGAAATCACACCTTTTTATGAATATTATACTTACGCCTGGAACACTGAAATTGTACCCACTGCAACACAAATACACAACCAACACAACATAGAAAGTAGCATCGTTCAATTGATTTGCCAAAAACCCTTTATGACATTTGGTGTTATCCAGTGACACTAACGACTTAATTACGAAACTGCGAAATTCTATATTGTTAGCGTAAAAAAATGTGTTATTATTATTACAATTTAGTTTAAAAAGTTTATATTGTTATACCTTTTATATTTTAATCGACGCATATTGTTATGCTAAACCAAATATTCTTTTCGTCTTCATATTCAGTTTCTCTCAAGGTTTTCTTTATTTATGTTCTAATTTGACATTACGAGCCAACTAATTTTAAAGTGAATATCTTTTTAGATAGCCCGGATTCGGTGCATTCAAACTCTTAACATCTATTTTGAAAGACTAATATTTTTACCGCTCTGGGCTCTGGCATCCTTTTTGTTTTCTCTCAAGATTTTTAAAGAATCTAATGGCCCGTTTGTTATGTCACTTTGGTATGAGTTTTGAAGTGAAAAGACATTAATTGATTGTTTGGTTCATTCTTTTGGCAAAAGAAATGGGTATTGGAATCAAAATTTGATAGGAGGCTACTTAGGTTGGTTTGAGATGGGTTTGTGTACTTTTGTGGGCCCATCTTTTGACAAAAAACACGTAGTTTACAAAAAACATCATCTTTACAGCTTTCTCTCTCTTACTTTTTGCACAATGACAGTTTTACCCTTAACTAATTAATTTCTAACTTCTTTAAAGTTTGTAATAATAGCATCAAGTGAGGGAACTTAATATAAATTTTCCATCTATTTTTGAACGTGGACAATTAATTTGGGACAAACAAAAAAGGAAATGTGGACTATAATTATGGGACGGAGGAAGTACTTTTTAATACTCTCTCCGTCCCAAAATTATTCTCCTATTGACTTTAAAAGTTTTTTCTTCCAACTTTGACCTTAAATATTTTCGTGTTATATAATACTTAATGAAAAGTATATATGAATTAATTGGTTTTTAAATGTATTTTTATAGTTATGATTTTTATTAAGTATTATATAACAAAAAAAAAATATTTAATGTCAAAGTTAGAAGAAAAAGACTTTAAAAATTAATAGGAGACAATAATTTTGGAACGAATGAATTATTAAAAAGAAAATTTGGATATCGTGTTGCTTGTGTAACATGTTACTCGTATTATGAGTCGAATGAGGTGGGAAAAAGATATTTCTAAGAATATAAAAACTTAAAAGTTAATACAATCTAAGTAATTTGATAGTATTATTTATTAAAAGACTAGCAATGAGCTAGCAACTTACAAAGATACAAATTGAAGATTTTTTAACCAGTCTATCCAACTAAAAAACGTTTTACATCTATATCTAACCTAATAAAAGAAACGAGACACCATATCTTCAAAGAGAGACGCATTCAAATGAATAGACGGACCAAAGATGCTCTTGTTGCGGAAGTTCCAAATCTCCCACCACATAATATAACAAACACCTTCAATAAACTTTTTGTATTTTGAATGAAGCCGAATATTCGGAAGCCGAATATTCGAAAGCCAAATTAACCAATCCTCATAACAAGCAAGCTCCGTAAAAATAATATCCCACCAGATACACACCTTATAAAAAAACCTCTCTAGCAAATTGGCATGCGAAGAAAATATGATTAACCGATTCCACCGCCAAGCCACAAACTGGACATGAGATAGAAGCAATATCCATACCTCGTTTAGAAATGTTCAACCTGGTAGGCAAATAGTCGAGACTAACTTTCCAAGCGTGGATGTTAATTTTAATTGGCATGGCATTAACCTATCTGGTCTTGAACGAAACTACCTGCAGCCAAGAATCATCAATTCTTCTTCGCACAGAGGCAACAGAAAAGTCGCCAGTGCCCTCTAGAGACCATATCCACCTGTCCCGCATGCCCACAAGATTAATATCTTCCAAACTTGATGAAAGATCAGTGTACTGGACCTGTTTTATACCCCCTCTTTGGTTTCGGCGAAGAGAAAATCCTAAATCAACATGAGACATTTTTTCTGCAACAGTAATGTTTTTACATGTCTCCAAGGCATAAATTCTATGGTAGAGAGATTTAAAAGTGACATTACCCTTCCAAACGTCCTCTCAAAAAGAAGTGTCAACCCTGTTACCTATTTTTTTTAATAAAACTGAATAAATCCGTAGCGTTATTCTTTAGATGCTCCATCTCACGGACAATGTCCCACCAAATGGACGGGTGGCTGTATTTAGCCGTGTTATCCAATTTGCCATATCCACCATGTATGCTTTTAATAACCCTTGCCCGTAATGATGAATTTTGAGTGCGAAACCGACACACCCATTTGAATAACAAAGCTCTATTCAACGCGTAAAGGCTCGAAACACCTAGCCCTTCTTTGTCATTAGAAGCTAAAACCTTACTCCATTTTACCCAACTCGGTTTCCTACTATTAAGCTCTGCACCATTAAAAAACAACATCGAATAGTTTCCATTCTTTAACGAACATTCATGGGGACTTTGAATAATGACATATTATAAATGGGCATTGAACCTAGAACCGATTTGAGAAGCGTTAATCTACCTCCAATCGATAAGGTCTTCATCTTCCACTTAGACAACCGAGCAGTAAGTTTATTTAACATGTCGTTCCAAGGTTGAATACGAGACATAAGGTCGCCGACCTTCGAACCTAGGTAAGAGAATGGGGCTTTTAGAGTCTCACATCCAATCTTAGCAGCTACATGCTCCACCTTATTATTTGCTACAGAAATCCCCATAAGTTTGCTTTTGTTTATGTTGATTCGAAGACCTGAGACTCGATAAAACAATTTAACACTTGGATGATAGTGTCAATGTTTGACTCACTCCATTGGCCTGTGAAAACAACGTCATCCGCATAAAAGAGATGCGAAATTTGGAAAGACGTATCCAATGATATAAACATACTAGCATCCACATCTCTTTGAACCGATATGTGGAGGCTTTCCAAAATCAATATAAACAAAAATGTAGATAGCGGGTCGCCCTGCTTAAGACCTATGTGGAACTGAAACTCTTTAGTAGGGCTACCGTTTACCATAACCGAACCTCTCGAAGATTTAAGACATCTTTATATCCACCCACGCCAAGTATCGCCAAAACCAAAATTCTTCAATACATCATCCAAATAATCCCAACGAACTCAGTCATATGCCTTCTCAAAGTCTACCTTAAAAACAACGTTTGTTTCTTCTTCTTTTTACACCATTAAAATAACTCGTTTAAAATAAAAGGCCTGTGGAAACCATATGATCGTTTAAGCTCAGTTTGATTAGAACTTTAATCTAGGATGAACAATAACAAAGAACAATAGAATGTACAACGGAATAAACATTAAGAACATTCTTTATTATTGCCTAACAAGATTTTATCATCATCTTTATACAATGACTACTACAAGCCTCAATTCTACGTGATCAATCGTAGAACGTGTTATCTAAACTATAACAAGGAATCAAAGATCCTTGAGGCTAAACCAACCAAACCATAGACGTCCACTTAGAGGACTTGACGCCTAGACACACACACACTTTTATGGTGTTTACATATTTTACACACCTAAAACTATATCTAGGGATCTCTTTATATAGTAGAGTCCATCTAGATTTACAAAGGAAAACATAATTGTATAGGGAAACTAAATCTTTTAATTCTTTAATAAACTTCATCTTTATCTTCAAGAATCATATCTTTTGGAATATTTTATCTTTTGTAGAATATCCTCCACCAGCTTATAGAATTCTTGAATTGTCATTTAAGTCCCTCTTGTTTCCTTTTCATTCATTGTTTTGTCTTATCAACTCAAAATATATTTCCCAACAATCTTCCCCTAGTTGATAATGACAAAACCAAATAAGCACAAACTTCCAAGCTTTTAGGGTATACAACACTAGAACCAAGAGAGTAGAAAAAAACTTGCGCATTGGGTTTTTAGATAATAAGCCTATGATAGAAGGGAATGGTACAAAGTGGCTGTTTGATATTGATTCTCTAACCCAATCTATTAATTATGTACCAGTTGCTGCAGGTATAATCATTAATGAATCTGCAGGTACACAAGGAGAACTTAATGCATGTACATCAGAAGAAATTAGTCAAGATTGCATTGTGATGCCAATTTGGAAAGATGCTTCATATTTTGATTCACTTTCCAAGAATGTTGATGATGGTGAACCAAAATCTGCTGCTGATGATCAAAAGCAGGTTGAAGATGGTCTAGATAATGAGAATGATGCAAAAGATAAGTCTGACGATGATAGCAGTCCTAAAGAAGTTATGCTGCTGGACAACATGTTAATACTGCCAGTCCTGATGTTAATATTGGTAGCTTTAAACTTAATGTTGTTGGTCCATCAGTTAATACTGCTAGTTCATATGATCAAGATAGACATAAAGACATGTTCACTATGGGAGCTAGTCATACACTTGAAGCCACTCATGTTGAGCTCTTCAGTGATGAAGATGAACCAGAAGTTGATTTAGGGAACATCACAAATTCCTATACAGTTCCAACCACTCCCAATACAAGAATACATAAAGATCACCCAATTGAAAATGTGATTAGTGATGTGAAGTCATCTGTTCAGACAAGAAGAATGACAAAACCTACTTCTGAATAAGGATTTCTTAGTGCTGTATATGAACAGAAAATACATGATACCCTGAATACTTGTTTATATGCTTGTTTCCTATCACAGATTGAACCCACAAGCATTGCTAAAGCTCTATCTGATTCATCTTGGGTGGAAGCAATGCAGGAAGAACTTCTGCAATTTAAACTCCAACAGGTTTGGATACTTGTGGATTTGCCTATTGGAAAGAGGGCCATTAGAACAAAATGGGTCTTCAGAAACAATAAAGATGAAAGGGGGATTGTGATTAGGAATAAAGCAAGGTTGGTTGCACATGGTCATAGACAAGAAGAAGGTATAGACTATAAAGAAGTTTTTGCTCCTGTGGCAAGAATTAAGGCAATAAGATTGTTTTTGGCCTATGCTTATTTTATGGGTTTTTTGGTATATCAAATGGATGTGAATAGTGTCTTCTTATATGGAACTATTAAGGAAGAGGTTTATGTTACTCAACAACCAGAATTTAAATATCCTGACCATCCAGACAAAGTTTACAAGGTGGTAAAGGCACTTTATGGGTTGCATCAAGCACCAAGAGCATGGTATGAAACCTTGGCTAACTATTTGTTAGGCAATGGTTTTAAAAGAGGGGAGATTGATCAGACATTGTTTATCAAAAAGAAAAAAGGAGATATTTTGCTTGTACAGGTCTATGTTGATGACATTATATTTGGCTCTACAAACAAGGAACTATGTACTGGATTTAAGAAGCTTATGAAGGATAAGTTTCAGATGAGTTCTATAGGAGAACTTACTTTCTTTCTAGGATTACAAGTACAACAGAAGGAAATGGAATATTTATCAGTCAGGATAAATATATAGCTGAGATTTTGAAGAAATTCAACTACACTGATGTGAAGTCTGCTTCAACTCAAGTTGATTTGGAAAAGCCTTTAGTCAAAGATGGAGATGCTGATGATGTTGATGTACATCTTTATAGATCTATGATTGGGTCCTTGATGTATCTTACATCATCTAGACCAAATATCATGTTTGCAGTATGTGCATGTGCCAGATTTCAAGTTACACCAAAGACATCACATCTCTTAGCTGTAAAGAGAATTTTTAGATATCTTAAAGGCAAACCAACATTAGGCCTTTGGTATTCTAGGGATTCTTCATTTGAACAAGTTGCTTATAATGATAGTGATTATGCTTGAGCAACTTAAGATAGGAAGTCAACAACTAGAGGTTGTCAGTTTTTAGGAAACAGGTTGATATCTTGGCAGTGCAAGAAGCAAACTTTGGTTGCCACCTCTACAACTGAAGCTGAATATGTGGATGCTGCTAGTTGCTGTAGATAAGTACTCTGGATTCAAAACCAATTACTGAATTATGGGTATAATTTCATGCATACTGTCATTAATATTGACAATAACAGTACTATTTGCATTATTCAAAATCCTATTCAACATTCTAAAACAAAACATATAGAGATTAGACATCATTTTATAAGAGATTGCAATGCTAAAAAGTTAATTCAAATGGTTAAAATTCATACTGATTATAATGTTGCAGATCTTCTTACAAAAGGTTTTGATGCTGGAAGGTTTCAGTACTTGGTCTCAAGTATTGGAATGCTTAATCCTTAATGTCTACATCTCTTTATATCTTTGTAAAAAATTTGTAAAGGATTAGTACTATTAGTCTTGTCAATTAGTACTGCTAAGTATAATTAGTACTGCTAGTTATACTTAAGACTGCTTGTTAAAACTGTTGGTCATACTTAATACTGTCAAAAAGAAAATACTTTAGATTGTGTATTTTTGGCTACGAACTAACACTTGCAGGTAAAGCATATTGAATACCTGATGTTGAATGCTTCACCTTTGAAGAATTGGTCGAGGGAAAGTTAATGTTTTAGATAACAGTTTTTAACTTATATTCATGGGTTATGCATAAATATGGATCCTCATGAATTCTCACATGTCTATCTAGTCTTTTCTAGTATGCTTGTAACGAATAGAGGCATGTTGTTGTATAATTATTAAAGACTGAGTTAATAATGTTAGATATCTCTTAATACTGCTAGGCAAAAAATTACTACTGCCAGACAAAAGTTAGTACTGTTGAGATGACATGAGAGCCAAAGTTACAACTATTGAGCAAATTCTTATCCCTTGAAGCATTGTTTGAGGGGAGGCTACTTATGTCAATATACAATCAAAGCATAGATGGAAGGATATGTTATATCAAAAGTGTGTTAAAAAGAATCAAAAACATCTAGGCATGTCAAAAGAGGTCCGGACACCAAGATACCCCAGTCTAGTGGTCCCCCTGGAAAAGTTGGTAATGAGGTTGTCCATAAGGAGTTGGGTGACAGAATGGAAAAGGCTGCCACTACTACTTCTAGCTTAGAAGCATAATAGGGCAGTGGTGACATCAAATAAGACCCAATCTATGACAACACTTAATGGATCAAGTCCTTAGGGAATTGGTTCAGGTAGTGGTCCCAGGTGCCAAGACACCATATTGGGGGATGTGGATGCTCAAACTAGGTTTGAGACTACATCTAAATAGTCCAATGATCCACCTCTCTCAAGAGGTTACACACTTGGAAGTAAGGAGGGCAGTATGAAACTATTGGAATTGATGAAACTTGTACAAAACTGTCAAATATGTTGCAGAAAGAGTGATTTGGTGAGCCAAAAGAAATGAGAGATTAAGTCTTAAAAATAGAAAGAGAGATGTGTGAATAAAAACAGAAATGAGTGATTATGTGAGCAAAAAGAATTTAGAGATATTATGAGCATAAAAATAGAAAGAGAGCTTATGAGAAGAATCAATTGATGATAGAAGTCCTTTTTGGAAAGAAATTGAAGTTAGCACTGGTAACTTAAAACTTAATGTTGTTAGTCTTAGGTTATTGGGTTACTTACTACTGTTAGGTATAACATTGTGCTGTCAGTTTAAGTTAATGCTGCTAGGTCTAATTTAGTGCTGCCAGTTCAAGTTAATGTTGTTGAGGGTGATTCTATAAATACTTCGATTTAGGGTTTCACTCGATTCTTTATTCGATTTCAATCATTAAAATACTCTTTAACCATAAACCCTAACTCAATTTCATCTTTGATCATCAAAACACAACACAATGTCAACCCTAACTTTTGCTAACACTCACAACATGGTCGCATTCTTCGAAAAACCCGCCGAAAGTGATGGGTTTCATGAGATTATTGATTTTCTGAATACTAATCTGATTCGTTATGCATTGACTGTCAATCCTACTATCTACACATCTTGCATTGAACAATTTTGGGCAACCGCAAAGGCAAAAACGGTTAATGATGAACGTTAGATACACGCCCTAATTGATAAGAAGAAGGTGATCATCACAGAGACAAGCATTAGAAGTGATCTTCACTTGAAAGATGCAGGAGGTACTGATTGTTTGCCAACTGCTACAATTTTTGAAGAACTGACAAGGATGAGGTATGAAAAATCTTCTCAAAAGCTTACATTTTATAAAGCTTTCTTTTCTCCGCAATGGAAGTTTTTAATTCATACTATTACACAATGCCTTACTGCCAAAACCACTGCATGGAATGAATTCAGTAGTACAATGGCCTCTTTAATCATATGCTTGGCTATAAACCAAAAAATTAACCTGTCTAAGTACATTTTTGATGCTATGGTAAAACACTTAGATGGAGGGGTTAAATTTCTAATGTATCCATGATTTCTACAAGTTTTCATTAATCAACAGTTTGGTGATATGTCACATCAAAAGAAGATTTATGTTAACCCTTCACACACAAAGAAAATCTTTGCCAATAAGAAAAGATAAAGAAAGGATTTTTCTGGGAGAATAACACCTTTGTTTGTAACAATGATGGTTCAACCTAATCAAGAAGAGGGTGTAGATTCAGGCATTCCTAATGATCATCACCAAACACCCGTTACTACTCAACCATCATCCTCTAGATCTCAGAAGAAACAGACCAGGAGGAAGTTGAGGAAGGACACTACAGTTACTCAAGAGGAGACATAACAAGATGACAGTGTTCCTACACCTTCCAATGATCTACTTCTCATTGGTGAGGATAGAATGCAACTAACAGAATTGATTATTTTGTGTACTAACTTACAAAACAGGTTCTTGATTTAAAGAAGGCAAAGGATGCTTAAGCAAAGGAGATTGCTGATTTAAAGAAGATGGTCCAGATGTTGAAAAGGAAAAAGAAATCAAAAACTACAGGGTTTAAAAGACTAAGGAAAGTTGGTATGTCTAAAAGAGTTGAATCCTCTAAGGATAAAGATAGTTTGGGTGATCATGAAGACGCATCCAAACAGGGAAGGAGCATTGAAGACAGTGATAAGGATGTTGATGTTTCTTTAGTTAATGATACACAGGGGACGTCAGATGAAGCAGAAATGTTTGATACAAATAAACTTCATGGTGATGAGGTAGTTGTGGATATGCTAGTTGGTGAGAAACAAGAACAGAGTGCAAAGGAAAGAGAGGTAAATACAAGTGTTAAAGATAGTGATGCTCCTACAACTATTGAAGAAATAACTTTGGCTCAGGCACTTATTCAAATCAAAGCAGCTAAACCTAAAGTTGTTACTACTGCTGCTACAACAACAACAACTACAAGACCCAAGGCTAGAGGGGTTGTAGTTCAGGAGCCAAGTGAATTCAGACCTTCACAAGAATCACAACCTTCAAAGATTAAAGACAAAGGCTAAGCAATCATGATTGAGCCTGAAGTACCTCTGAAAAGGAAAGATCAAGTTGCTCTTGATGAAGATTTGGCAAGAAATCTTCAAGCTCAGTTGGAGGCTGAACTTATAGAAGAAGAAAGGCTTCACAAGTATTTAAAACATAAATGAGAGATTAAGTGAGCTTAAAAATAGAAAAAGTTAATATATGAATAAAACATACTTCACCTTAATCCATGTAATTCCACCAAGGATCTGTAAGTTGCACATCTTCTTTGTAAATCTTCCTCCCCTTTTTGTCATAATCAAATAGGGGACTAAAGTATGCAACTTTGATTTCGACAACCATTATCACACTTCTAATCCAGCCTTCAACAACTCAAATTACCCTCCATGATGCGCCTTTAAGATAAATGAACTTGAGCAGTAGAAACTTAAACTAGCAGTAGTAACAATGACTTACAGTAGTAAAAACCTTCACCTCATGTGGTACATGTAAATGGTTAAACATTTTAACAATAAGCTTCCCCTAAAACCCATATGTTAACCATTTCTTGAATCTTCAATTCTGTAGGCTCTATGTAATGATTACTGATGAAGAAAACTAAGTATAACGAACTTGATGTTGAAGTAGAACAACCCAAACTTGTGTCTTATATCTTGTACTATCCACATGACGTCAAACTCATACCAAGACCAAAGTATAAGTAGATCGCAACCTCTTGACAAAATCCTCATCTTCTATGAGACACATAACCAAAGTGATAGCAAATGTAAGCATTGAGCACCATAAGTTAGATCACACACCTTTGCTAGATTCGTCAAGTCTTTGTCACATCGTTTCTAAGCTCAAACAAGTTATCTCCAAATGTTGTAAGCCATTTGAGATATGATAAGAACACAAACCTATAAAACTTCACTACAACTTTAAATAAGTGATAAACAATCTTCTTCGTAACCAACTAATCCAATAAATCCAAAAACGATCCATTTTCTTCAAAAATCAATTCTGTCCTAGATCCAAACGTGTGTCTTGTCTCATATCGGAAATAGCTAGCATAAACTGCTTTTTAAAACTAGCAGTAGAAACCGATACTAACAGTAGTATCTTCATTTTAAGCCATAATAGTCCATTCTATCTTATAAAACACGCAGCCCACCAATTGTTTGTTAGTAATTGGCCCAATAATTTTCGTGTATAATGACTGGCCCAATCGTTCCCAAGCTAGGCCCAATTTATTAACATATAACAACTGGTAGTGTTAGGTCACACATACCAAACCCTATCTTTACATCTTAAACAATTGCCTCTTTTATTTTCATTGATATACTGCCACAAAAAGGTAGTAACATCACATAATCGGATCACTCACAAACTACTCTAATCTTTATATCTCCTATGATACACGAAACACCCATAACCATCGATTCCACAAAATAAATTTTCATCTTATCTCTTCATCTATTTCCATTCAAGTCTCACCCCAATAACAATCATAGTTTATCTTTATCGAACCAGAAACCCACAAACAATCAAGAATGTTGTTGTCAAGGTCTTGAAAGATCTCGGGTAGGTTTATGTTGATTGTTTTTGTGTTGTTCTTGACTTGAAACAAAGACAAGATTATAACACGTTTTGTTATACATCTTTCTTTACTGGTTTCATATATAGATCGATGATGAACTTCCTTTTCGTGTTTGATCTGTTAAAGTTCACATCTTTATTGTTTAACACGAAAATATGAACTGAGATCTTTGCTTTTTATTCTTGTCGAGTTTGAGTCGTGTTTGTGAGAAGGAGATGATGTTTGATTGTGATGAGGATAGGATTTAGGATTTATTTTGATGGATTTGTTTGTGTTGAATTGTGACGATGGGTTTAGGGTTTAGATTAGGATTTTTGATGTTGTTGTTTGCTGTGGTTGAGGTTGTTGATGTTGTGGATGTTTATGAGGGGCTGAGTTCAACCAGAGCCGAGTTAACTCGGTTATAACCGAGTTGACGCAGTTGGTTTTTGTTGTTTTTGCTACTGCGTTGTTGATGTTGTTTACTGTTTTGGATTGGACTGGGTTAACTCGGTTATTACATGGTTAACTCAATTGATGAAATCAACCACATACGCGATCTTAAATCCAAACCTCATACGAAACCAAAAACTGTAATCGTATTAAAATGTATTAAAAAGGTAGATACCTCATATACGAAACCAAAACCTTAATCAGGTATGAAACTTCTTGTACGAAACCATGTTGTGACTTGAATAAACATCAAAACAGAATCAACCTGTAATTTGAAGATCGTGTCTCTGTTGTCTAAAATCGAGACCGGTAACTTGTTTATAGCATTGAATTCAGCAGCATTAATACCCAAGTCTTACAGCAAGAATACTTCCACGAACCAGAAAACCTTAGCTTTACCGACTTTTCCTTGCTTATAGAAACCAATAAATGTAAAAACCCTGTAGATCCTAGACCAAGAGCCACATGGCTCTGATACCAATTATGGAAACCATATGATCGTTTAAGCTCAGTTTGATTAGAACTTTAATCTAGGATGAACAATAACAAAGAACAATAGAATGCACAGCGAAATAAACATTAAGAACATTATTTATTATTGCCTAACAAGATTTTATCATCATCTTTATACAATGACTACTACAAGCCCCAATTCTACGTGATCAATTGTAGAACGTGTTATCTAAACTATAACAAGGAATCAAAGATCCTTGAGGCTAAACCAACCAAACCCTAGGCATCCACTTAGAGGACTTGACGCCTAGACACACACACACTTTTTTGGTGTTTACATCTTTTACACACCTAAAACTATATCTATGGATCTCTTTATATAGTAGAGTCCATCTAGATTTACAAGGGAAAACATAATTGTATAAGGAAACTAAATCTTTCAATTCTTTAATAAAGTTCATCTTTATCTTCAAGAATCATATCTTTTAGAATCTTTTATCTTTTGTAGAATATCCTCCACCAGCTTGTAAAATTCTTGAATTGTCATTTAAGTCCCTCTTGTTTTCTTTTCATTCATTGTTTTATCTTATCAACTCAAAATATATTTCCCAACAAGGCCCATCAAGAATTTGGCTGTTTGCGATAAAAGCTGATTGAACTTCATTAACGATATCCCCCAACACACCCACAAGCCGATTTGCCAAGATTTTAGCGATAATCTTATACAAGCTCCTAATTAAGGTAATGGGTATAAAATATTTTGTCACATCCCCAAACGGGGCCTGGACGGAATACGTGTCTGGAGGCGTGACGTCATCGCATACATCGCACAAGATCAAGTGAATGACCACTATATGGATGTTTGATAAAACATAACTTATTGCTTTGGATAAATCAAAATAAGTTTTACAATATTCTTGACATAAATGAAATAGTTTTAGCGGAAGCTTAAGTAAAATGCAGCGGAATCATAACATGTTTTTAAGACAACGAGTATTTAAGTTTAAAGATAAACATTATTGAAAGACATCCAGCAATGCATGCAACATCAAATAGCATTTCAAGAACAATCCAGCTTAGCACCTGAGAAAACATACTTAAAACAGTAAACGTAAAGTTGGTGAATTCAAAGGTTTGAATTGATGTAAGGTTGGACCACAAGATTTTAAAAGTGATGTGACTATTATAACAGATACAATATAATATGCAAAGTGATGTGACTATTTACATTGCGCTAAGCTCATGACACCGATGCTAAATTAAGAGATACATATAATATGCAAAGTGATGATACCGCCCTACAGATGTTTGACCAAGACATCCCAAAGAGTTTCAGACATGATATATATCCGTTTGTTCATCGACACATAATCAAGTAAGTGCTTGCTTACCCAGATAGGGATAATTAGTCTCAAATAGATCTATCTATGACATTCACGCTTACTTACACAATCGGTCGGTCATAAGTAATTAACGGTTCATGATGGTTCGGGCATGATAGTGGTCTAATTGCTACTTAGGCAACACGTAAACAGGAAATTATAACTGAAAACACTTGTGTTCAAAATTTAAAACAAGTAATGGGGCTATGAACTCACCTTAGAGCGATGAGTGAATGATATTCACGTAAGGGAAAGATGATACACAATCCTAGCCGTTACCTAAAGGAATGACGCGTCTTAGGACTAAGATATGATATACGAAACCAAAAGTGAAACGCTTATCAATGAGAAGGCATCCATATGTGTTTGTGTCTTTGTTAGAAAAATGGTGACGTTACGATGACAAAATGTTCATGATTCATATACGCCATGGTTTACTAAAAGTTACTATTTTAGGAAACTTTCTATTTTAGAAAAGATCTAAGTTTCAAGACGTTAATACCGTCCCCTATATTTTGTTAAATCCATATTTCCGAGAACGCTTTATCAATACCTAAACACCTAACTTTTACATCCGTCTCGACGACTTATCTCAAAAGTTACTATTTTTAGAAGTCTTACACTTTTATAACATTCGGCATTCCATAATTACCTTTATGGCGTTTCTAATGTTTCCAATCAACACGCTAATATTTCTATATGTTTCGCCAATGTTTTCAAACCTCAAAAATGTCTGAAAGTGTTCAAAAACCTAATTTTATTTTCCAATCAGCAACTACATTTAGTGTTTTGCCAAAAAATGTTTCAAACTTCCAAAGACCGTATCTTATTCGTTATGTGTCTGTTTTTAGCGTTCTTTATACCGAAACGACCGGGGAATCATATACTATCATAATCTTAGACTTTTAACTCTTTAAAACATTTTTAAGTGTCCCTTAGCCTAGGTTTAAGTTTTGGACAACTGTTTTTATTCGCCAAAACGCAACCAAAAATTATCCAAACTTTGCATTAGTGCCTATTCTATTCCTAATCTCTATCCACCATTACTTCGCCATCAAAACTACAATCAAATACTAACCTAATCCTAAGATTTCTATTGTTTCAACACGCATGTTCACTCATGCTTACAATTAAAACCTTATGTAAACCAAAGAAGCATAATATAATTAGTTCAAGTGTTATCTTGTTTATTTTCAAAAACCACAAACACATAAGCCTTAACCTTGCATAAGAACAAAAAAGAAGACCACAAGAGATGGAATAGAACACTTACAAGAATAAGATGAGTCAAGTAACACACAAGATCTAACCTAAAATCCTTAGATCTATAAACCCCAAATGATCTTGCAAAACCCTTTCTATAAACCAAAACCCTAACTCTTGAAATTTTTATAACCCTTGAAACAAATGATCAAACCCTTGGAACACCCTTAGATATTGTTAGTAATGATATTGGAATGAATGAATCTTGATAGAAATCAAAGTTATGGAATGGTGGTGTTGGTGTTTTGTTACCATGAGTTAGGAAGGAAAAGGAAGAGAGGAAAACAATTTTTTTGAAGCTATGTGTGAAATGAATGACCTAAAGTGAAGTATAACATGGTATTTATAGGGAGTGGATTAGGTTTAGGGGTTCATGACTTAACAAAAGGAAGAAACCAATGGCTAAGTGACCAACACACACAAAGGGTGTGTGTGGTATAGGTGAGGACGAACAAACCAAGGGGGGTTTCATGGTTAACCAACTAGCCATTCACAATTAAATCAAAATTGTCACACCCCGCAAAGGCGGAAACGCAAGGCGTAAACAAGAATGGATATCATCACAACACATGGTGTCTATATAAAGAATACTAAAATGAAACTAAAGTAAAGCAAAGACACAAAGTGTCATAACAATACCCAAAACCTAATGGTGTCTTTATTAATGAGAAAGAGGTCTCGTCAATAAATGACATGCAGAACATAATCCAAACAATTCATGCTAACGCATTTATTCAAACAGAAAACATAAATAAACTCCAAGCGTCCTACGGTCTCTTCTAGCCACTTCGCTCTAACTTAGCACCATTAAGCTCACCTGAAAATGATGCTTAAAAACGTCAACACAACGGTTGGTGAGAGTCATAGGTTTAAGACACACAAATCAATCTTTTAAAAAAAACAAAACAATTTGCTGCGATTAACATAACATATCATGGCAGAACAATTTAAGCTAGCTATCACATAGGCTATCATACAACTCACAATCAATCACAACGGGACGGAACGTGCCCACGATCCACATAACAAAGCCTGGGGTAATCCATTACCCTCCGATCGGAATCACACAGTATGGAGTATTATTTCAACCCTCCAGTTAGATTTGGAATGAGTAGAGTCACTACCCTCCAACCGGAATCACACAGAAATGGGATCTTATTTCAATCCTCCAATTAGATTTGGAATAGGTAGAAGCACTACCCTCTAACCGGAATCACACAGAAATGGGATCTTATTTCAATCCTCCAATTAGATTTGGAAATAAGGTAAGAAGCACTTTCCCCTCTAACCGGAATCACACAGCAATCACAACAACATTAAGCATATCACCTATAATAACCACATAAACGTTCATGCCTCAAGTAAAACCACATAATCGCAGCGATTAAACACATCTAAAACATCTTTGATCTTCGTCACATCCAGAGTAAAACATTAATGTGGGGGACTATGAAACTCACCTGATGCTCAGCTTCCCAAAAGAATCCAACAAAAGCTTCACAAACTCTTATGGATAATCTAAACAATTAAGCACACAATAAGCTACCATCAATTAGCTATTCAACCCAATATGTTGTACCTCAAATTATGAGGGTTATCTAATGCTATCATACCATAGTTCTATACTTGATTTAACCCTTTTCCAACTCCTACATATGTCATTTACACTTCAATGCTACACTTTAAATTTTCTGGTTTTGAGCAGACTTTTATACTCACTTACACGTCCTAAACGTACCACTTAAACACTTATACAATTCAAACCAAAATTCATCATGTTACATATATGTCCTATGAACCTCTCATAGCTCTCCCAAAGCCATTACCCCTTTTACAAATACCGTTTAGAAATTCATTAATCTAAAGTGTCCATAATTCGTCCAGAATCTGACCGCCTAAAAGTATGACGTTAGATAACCAACTAAAACTTCATAACCTACTTAAAAAACATTCAGGGGTCACACAAAATATATAGAATAACTTCCACGTGATTTAGAGCCTCTAACTAGATGTCTAAGTATTTTTAGAAAAATCAAAACCAAAACTGAAATTCGTCACTGTTTTACACACTGATTTTGTAACGACCTTTTGACCCACTTCCCGACCATAAAAACTCACGAGGCTAACTTTTCTAGAAAGTAGACTCTCTGAGGTTATCTCCAGTATGTTGTAATTTGTTTATTTGAATTTTTATGAATGAGTTATGCTCGTTACAAAACTGCCTAACTTTCTGTAGTGAATTAAACAACTAATTCGGGCGATCTAGACCCTAACGCATGATCAAATCTTGTAACCAATTAAACTAATGATTAAACATTCATTATAACATTATAAAATTCCAGAAGAATCAAAGCCCTAATTATAAACCCTAATCCATCATACTTAGATTACATTAATTGAAAATTAAATAACTAGAACTAAACAAGGATTAGAAAATACCTTAACCAAGAACCCTAAAATTCTCTTCTTTTTCTTCTCTTGTAAAAATCGGCCAACTTCAATAGGGGTTTAGGGTTTTTATTTTTTTTGTATTTATAGGCTCTAAGGTAATCCTAGATAAAGCCTAGTTAGTGTTTGATTTCTAATACAACTCTATTTTTTTTCTTTTTTTCTTTTAAAATTCGTATTTTACTATTCATCTATAATTTTTTTTATTAGTTAATTAATTACCTTCATACCTTAAGTTTTATAAAAACCTAAGCTAATTTGGTAAACCATTTTGCTTATAAACTACTTTCTAAAAATAACTTTTCATTTCCAAATTCACTTTCCAAAAATAGAAAGTCTTCCAAAAACTCTCATATTTTAACAAACTTATTTCTTTCACAAATGACACACTTCTCATTTTAATCCATCACATAGACATCCTCATATTAACCAAAATAATTCTCTCAAAATACCCAATCAATTCCATTATCACTATAAGTGATTAAAATGAAATTTCTCCATCAAATAACTCATTTCTCTTAACTTAACCTCTAAAACCTAAACTTATCTTAAATTACTAACACAAAAATACGTATACGTATAATTACTTACACAATTAATGTGAAACCGCTTCAATCATCGAAATCATTTCCTTGTCACCAAAAGTGAACGAAATGAACTTCACAAAATTCAACACAAATCCAATCCTAATGAGACGATCACGCTCAATGGATTGATTATCCAATCTCACATATCCCACACAAACACATATAAACACGTATAAACACATAACCATACATTGCAACAGATACATTTAGGTCAACACTACGGTTTGACCAACCTGCTCAAGTCATGGTTGTCACAGTATCCCCACCTTGAGAAAATCTCGTCCCGAGATTTAACTACTCGAGGCATTAGCACTATCGACAAACAACGGAGGACACTTAGACCTCATTTGATCCTTGCGTTCCTAAGTAAGCTCAGGACCACGCTTCGAATCCCAACGAACTTTCACTAATGCTATCATACTACGCTTTTACTCATGACCTCTCGGTCCACAACATCATCGGTTCCTTGACAAAACAAAGAGTCTTGTCAACCTTAACCTCGACTAACTTCCAAAATCCGAATCCAACTGCTAATGACTTTGCTTACCCCCACAAGGGTGCAATTAGCAACACAACAACCCCAAACGAAAAGAAGCATCCCACTACATGTACCTCGCTCGTCATCGAGAAAACTTATCAAAACCCTTAAGTTATTGTAACAACGTGTTTTATATCTTAACCTCGCAACTCATCAAACAAGAACTGTCTTGAAATTAAGATATAAGATGTTACAAAGCTCAACGTATCTAAAGAATCCACGCAAATTCAGGTTTACTCAAACTTTCAGCACCTCCCAATCCAATTTTCCGATACTCAGCTCATAAGACAGAAATTCTCAACCGAACTGTAGGCCCAATATATCCAAAGATCTCAAATGTTCCTACATAACTCGGTTCTAACTTGTCTTTCTTTCCAAACGTACTACACCTCTCCAAGGTGAGACCTTCAACCACCCATAACCTACCAGCATTAATTCAAAAGTTTCCCACTACTACCAAGCTAACACTTTCGACAATTTGGCTGCCTCAAGCCTTTCCTGTATTACCACTATCTTGTTGGTTGTTTCTTGTACCAAATTCGATCCATTCAACTCACTCTCTCCAGTTACGGCCCATAAAACAGTAACCTACATTCCTTTCCATACCATGCTTCAAATGAAGCACATCCATACTCGAATGATAATCCCCACCTTAGGAGTAAAATGCAAAAAGATTGAGAAAGAAAGTTTAAAGATAATCGTTTCGCAACTACCGAATGAATTACACGAAAGATCGATTATTCGTTGATACGTCTTAATATTTATGTTTGTTTATAAAAACTTAAATTCGACTTTTTATGAATTCAAAACTTGCACAATATGAACAATGTAAATAACTAGAAGCAAATAAAAGATAAGAGTTGGAAGATCAAACCACAACACAAGGATTTATAGTGGTTCGGTTATGAAGCTCCTCTTCGGCCTACTCCACTCCCGAGCACCTAACTCGAGAGTTTTCTTCACTATGTCAACAAGCTCCTTTATGGCGGAGAAAACCATACACAACGTTGCTTATATCTATTTCCGACACTAAGCTAGATGTCGAGTTCTAATCTTAGCTAGAACCAATCTATCACAACATAACTTCATAATTTGTTCACGACTTTACAACTTCACGACTACTTCACAACTTCACTACACAACTTAGCTTCACACCTTGAACATAACTACACAACTTCTTCACACCTTCGCAACTTTACACCTTCACTACTTGTCCTCACCACACTACTTATGTCACAACTAACTAACATTACTAGAAAGGATCACAAAGATCTAACTATACTTACAACAATCACCAAAACCTAATAACTACACAACTTTACAAGATTTACAAATGATTTACAAGAAATGGTATGAAGGTGCAATAAAATTTGCAATGTATACTTGGGTTGTAATACCGTCTTCAATTAATTGATGGAAGTAAATCTTCTCTTGCACTTGAGGAATTGAGCTTGGATCACTTGGAAACAAACTTATGATATAAATGATCAAAGGATTTAGAGAGATGTGTTGGCTGTTTTAGGAATAGAAAGAATAAAGTGCTAAAGGTGAAAAAAAGATGAGGGAATAAGTCCAGTATTTATTTAGGACAAGCTGAGGAGTGGGTCATGGCCGGTCCAATAGGGTGCCCGTGACCCCTGTAAAATTAAGGGGCCGCCATGGTATTTTAAGCGGGCCGCCCATTTCCAGACGCTCCTCTGTTTTGTGTCCTATTTAGGGGAGGTGTATACTGGACTTTTTCAGCCGTTCTTAGGTTCGAAAATTTAAAATCAAAATTTTATTTTGAATAAATAACAGTTTCTTTTTTAAATGTATAAAATGTTTTGGTGATGTTATAAAAATAGTTTTTTTATTTTTTGACAACATTTTATAAAAGTTTGAGTTGAATATAGATTTCTTTAGGCATAAATGCATTAAAGCATTTATTTATATACTTTAATTGATTTAATATTGTTGAAGTGAGAATTTACTCCTAATTACTCGTTTATGTTATTAATTTTGCGTTGAACGTTTTTTATATTTTTGTGATTATCAAAACGTAACAGATGTGAACGATATTAATAATGTATTAAGGCATATATTTTATCACAATCTCCCCCTATTTGATGATATCAAAATTGTAAACTCATTACATGTAAAATTAGTTTTAAACAATATTTAGTGTGTTTCATGCATTTCTCCCCCTTTTTGTAGAATCAAAAAGGCATCGTCAGAATGCTATAAAATCGACCGAAATAAATGCACCCCCTTGATGTGTCGACCCCTGGTTCGAAGGCAACCAAGGAATCGAGCTATGTTTTACTTGACTACAAAAATGGAAGTAGAACAACAGTAAACTATTTCAAACAGTCAAGAAGAAAGAAAAATATGACAAGAGCAAGCAGCATCAAAGCAAGAGATACTTTCTTCATTTAAGGCAATGTGTGAGTAAACCACACACAAGCATACATAAAAAAAACAAATATGCTTTAGGAGCATATTAATACATCAAGAAAATCCTAAATAGCCATAGAAGGATTTTTGACTTGCTTGTGACACAAAAGGGTTTGACATTAATTTTGATGGCAATAATATGAAGATTAGTTATTTTGTTGATGGAGAGTTTGTGAGCGGAGGCGTTTTGTAGAAGGGTAAAAAAAAAAAAAAAAAAATAATCTCTTTGAACCCTAGGTGTGTATGAGTCGAAGTGCGAAGGAATTCATCCAATTTGATATCCTCACTTAAAAAGCAAGAAATTATTTTTTTGGGTGAAGATTGAACCAGGGCAATACCCAACATAGGTTTCAACTTGGTTTATGTTGAGTGGTGTGTGGTAAGTTATGGAGGAGATAAGTAATGAAGAATTATTGTTTTGTTGTTGTTTGGTTGAGATGCATGGCTAGAAGGTTTGATAGTCTTGAATTGATTATGTCATCAACAAGCTTTCTCTACTATGAGATAGAGGTGATGTGTGTTGATTAGGTTTCATATTGGAAAGTGGAACTGATGGAGTTTCATGTGAGTTGATGATGAGATGGGGAATGGGAGGGCGAGATCGACAACATGTGGTGAAGTGAAAGTGTCCATAATGCAAGAGATTGGGTAAAAGTTGTGATCGGGGAGATTGTTTTCTTGAGATGGTTCATGATGAGGAGTTAGTGGTTTTGGTATTGGTGAAGTTGTATTGAGCACATTTGATGAGTTGCAAATGCTTGGTTTCTTCCTCCAAATGGGTTTCACACTCATTTTTGGCTACCTAGATGGTTTGGATGTGGGTTGTTAGGATATGTCAATGGTGAGGATGATTGGTGATGTAAGATGAATGAGGATGTATTTATATGGAGGAAAGGTTTATTTAGGAAGTAAATGACATATCAAAGGACAAATCCAAGAAATGTTTGTGAATTTAAGAAAACAGTAGCTAAGTCTAGAGGGTATTTGGTAAAAAGGGAAAAAAATACTGTTTTACCCGTGTTATACTAGGGCGGTCTCCTTAAATAGGGGGCGGTCCCCTTAAAGATAAGAGGGCCGCCCGTTATGAATTAAGGAGGCCGCCCTCTGGCATTCCCAGATTTCCTAAAATTTGATTTTTCTTAAAATTTTGTGTGAGTTTCTATTTTTGGAGTTAATTTTGCACAAGTCCATCCTATTTATGGCTAGTTAAGATTTTTTAGCACATAACAATTAAACCATTCAACATTTGACTATTATGATACCTAATTCCACACAATTCTTTAGCATATAATCAATATAATGAGTTTGAGTGAAGAGCATATAAAATAGCAACTAGATATAATGCACAAAAAAATTATCATGATAGAGGGTTAAGTTAAAAAGGAAACAAACTTTTGTGCAAATACTAGTGTGTGTGCCTAAGTGCGACAAATGTGGATAGCAAATTATTTCGACACTATATCCATGCAAAACCTAAGAAATAATCCAATTGCTCATCTGATTTAGTGCTCAACCAAGATTGTTTGAAGATATATATTAAGATTATATATTTTTGAAAATATAAAATAGATGTGTAGAAACAACAAAGAACCGGAGACCCTATGCATATAAAAAAATGTTTTTAGCATATTTCAACAATATATGAAAATTAATTTTCATGTGATCCTAGATATGAGAAAGAATTTTTTTTTCAGTGGGAGGTCCCCTTAATGTCTGGGCTGCCGTCTGAGAAAAATTTTTTCTCAGATTTTTGACAAATAGTTCATTTTTAATTTTCAGTGCTGAAAACTTAGTCAATTTGTTCCATCATTCCTAGACCTAGGCGTAAGTAGTTAAATGGTTCACGTTTAAGTGGTTTAGTTAAGATATCGGCTATGTTGTCTTCCAATGAGACCTTTTCTATAAAGATATTCCCTTTTTGAACATTATCACGGAGGAAGTGGTGACGAATTTCTATGTGTTTTGTTCATGAGTGTTGAACGGGATTCTTACTTAAGTCTATAGCCCCTTTGTTATCACACATTATTAGAATATTGTCAAACCTAATTCCATAGTCTACGAGAGCTTGTTTCATCCATTGTGCTTGTTGACATGCCTTTCCGGCGCTAACATATCCCGCTTTGGTTGTGGAGATGGCAAGAGCGGTTTACTTCTTCGAAAACCAAGATGTTAAACAACATCCCATGAACGTGCAAACACCACTAGTGCTCTTGCAATCTACGTAGTCTCCCGCATGATCCGAATCCGCATAAACTATTGTTTCTATGCCAAAAAAAAAAAATAAAAAAAAATCCTTTAGGAACCTATAATCACTAAATGCATAGTGCAGTTTAATGTCTCAGAAAGATACGTTTAACCCTTCTAGTGAGAGGTTTGGGATCCTCTTGAAAGCGTGCACAAAGAAAACACTAAACATGATATCGGTCTACTTGTCCGACAAGTATTCAATAAACTAACTACATGCCTCTATATTTGGTATTATCTACGACTAACCTCTACTCTCTTGTGAGTTTAGTTTTCCTTAGATATAGGGTTTTTATTGGCTTAGATCTTCTAGTTCAAAATTTCTTAAGCATATTCCATAATATATTTTGATGATAAAAATATTCCATCATCTAATTGTTTTATTTGTAATACTAAAAAAAAGTTTAGTTCCCCCATCATACTCATTTTAAACTCATCATGCATGATCTTGGCAAAGTCATCACATATTTCTTGACAAGTTGATCCGAATATAATGTCATCAACATATATTTGGACAATAATGATGTTGGAGTCTTTCTTTTTAGTGAAGAGAGTGTTATCTACCATTCACATGGAATAATTATGTTTAATAAGAAAGCTTTAAGTCCGATCGAGAACCAAGCCTTTTAGTGCTTGTTTTAGACCATAAATAGCTTTCTAAGTTTATAGACAAAATTAGATTTTGCGAAGTCAAAAGAATCCCGAGGTTGTGCCACTTAAACCTCTGCATCGAAAAACCGTTAAGGAATGCACACCTTCACATCCATTTGTTTTAACTTAAAAATCTGAGTGCCAAGCTATAAGCTAAAAGATATACTTATGGACACAATCTAGCTACGGGTGCATATGTTTCATCATAATCAATTCCTTCTTGTTGATTATAACCTTGGGCTACCAACCTAGCTTTGTTTCTAGTTACGACCCCATTTTCATCGAGTTTATTTCTATTAAACCCATTTTGTACCTATTAATGTCATATTCCATGGGATTTTGGACTAATTACCCAAACATCATTGTTTTTTAAAATTGGTTTTAGTTTTTTCCTCTTGCATGACCATTACCTAATTTTCATTAAAAAATAATGCTTCATTTATATTTTTAGGTTCTATTGTGAAAAAAAATGCAAAAGAAATTTGCTTTTGTCTGAGGCTTGCGACCTACAAGTTCTTTTGAATTAGATTACCAATAACAGTTTTATTATTTTTATAGTTTTTAATTAGTTTAAATTTTAGAATAATCATATCTTTCAATCTAAAAATCCAAAAATAGTAATTTCTTTTTCTAAAATTTTCTTTTTACTTAATTTACTTAGGAAAAATATAATTTCAATTATTTTATATTTTATTTTAATTTCTAGGATTTAATTAGATTAAAATAATTTTTAATTCATATTAAATTCAAAAATAATCTAAAAAAATGTTTTTCTTTTTCCTAAAATTTTCTTTTGTCTTAACTTAGGTTTAGAATTTTAGTTTACATTTTTAGGGGTTGAATTTAGTTTACTTGCTTAATTGTCACATTTTATTTGTTTCCCGTATTTGTTTAATTGTTTAAATTGGTTTTATTTAGTTGATATATATTATCAAAAATATCTTTGCTTTATTCAAATCAGAATCCAAGCTTAAACGAGGTTTCAATTTCAGTAGTCGTTGGGGAAACGACCCGGGTGATCATACTTACCTGATTAAATATACATATTATATATTATATTTTATATTTTTGAGAGTGAATTTTATTAAGGGTAACTTGATAATTTTCTTAATTACTCTTAGGAATATATTATATTGTGATATATTTTAGGTATATAAAACTATCAATCATACTTCATTATCAAATTCCCGACCATGATCCGTTCTAATTGATACAATGGAACATCCTAATTTGTTTTGGATCATTTTGCTAAATATTTCAAATTTTTCGAAGGCTTCGGTTTTATTTGCTAAAATTCTAGTCCATGTGAATCGAGAATAATCATCTACGATTACTAAGGTATAACGATTCCCTCCATAACTTCGTATGGCGGAGGGGCCAAACAAATCCATGTGAAGTAGTTCTAAGCATCTAGTTGTTAAAACTATATTTTTAGCCTTGTGACTTGCATAAGCTTATTTTCTAATTTTGCAAGCATCACAAAAACGTCGGTCGTATTTTAGTTTGGGTAGGTTTCTAACTAATTCTTTAGATGCTAACGATTAAACTAATTGCATATTAGCGTGACCTAATCTCCTATGCCATAGTGTGGAGTTTTCGTCCAATGTTGCAAGGCATATTTTGTCTTCCGGTTTATTTCCTAGTTTCATTACATATATTCCTTCTTTCCTAATTCCTTTACCTATAACCTTTTCATCTTTGATTATTTCGCTATCGTGTTCGGTAAATATTACTTTGCATTTGTTATCTTATATTTGACCTACACTAAGCAAGTTATATGTTAAGTTATCTACGAGCTCAACATTTTCAATTATTAGGGAGTCTTGAGAAATCATACCTTTTCCTATGATTTTACCGCGCAAGTTGCTCCCAAATATTACGTTTCCTCCATTGTATGCTTTGTATGAAGAAAATAACTTTCGATTACCGGTCATGTGTTTTGAGCATCCGATATCATTAATCCACTCATCGGGTTCCAAGTTTATTCCTAGGCATATTTCATCGGGCGCTTGAGCTACAAGACAAGTTTCATCTTTAGTCTTTTCCACTTCATCTTCTCCATTGTCGCTCCATGCTCCTCCAATAAATGCTCTTTGATCATTGTTCTTTGATGGCTTTGAACATTCTCCAATGAGGTGATTTGGATCACCACATCTAAAACATTTTCTTTCACTTTTACCATAGCCATCATTTCTACTTCTTTGGAATGTTTTTCTATCGCCTCGTGGTTGTCTTACAAATCTTCCTCGTCTCTTGAAGAATTTCTTGAATTCCTTTACGGCCATAGCATACTCTTCGTCTTCACTATCGGAGCTTGAGCTATCTTCATCACTTACTTCCTTTTTCACCTTTAATGCAAGAGATCTACTTTGTTCTTTCTTGCCTTTGACCGTTTCGAAATCTTTCTTTATTACTTCTTCATAAACTTTCAAGTTTCCAATTAGTTAATCAAGAGGTAAGGTTGTTAGATTCTTTGATTGCCGTGACTTTTGCGCGCCATTTAGGATGTAATGCCCTAATAAATTTCCTAACATATTTCTTGCTAGAAAAACTTTCATCAAGTGCTTTTAGACTAGTAATATTAGTGTTAAATTTAGCAAAGGCATTATCTATTGACTCCTCTTCTGGAATTATAAATTGTTTATATTGTTGAACAAGAAGATCTATTTTATTAGCTTTGACTTGATTATTACCTTGATGAGTGATTAATAAAGTATCCTAAATTTCTTTTGCGGTTTGACACATAAAAATTCTTTCGTATTCTTTATGTGGCAAAGCATTATAAATTACCATTTTAGCTTCATTATTTTTTGCAAGTTTCTTTTTAAGATCATCATTTTGTTTATGAAAAGGTACAACTTCATCCTTTTTAGTTTTGGGATTTTTTTGAACTAGTTACAAAGCCCGCCCGATGGGCGGGCTCGCTTTGTGAGTATCCAAGTGAAAAATTAAGTAATGGTTAACGAATTACGAACAACGTAAAAATTTTATAGAGTGAATAGCGAATAAAAAGAAATGAGCGGTAATCCGATAAGAGGAAATAACACTTAATAAATTATCCGTCATTACAAAGTATATATTTTTGATTCAAATGTGAAATAAAGCTTCTTTATACACAAAGTTGTTCAAGGTTTATCAAAACTCTAAGCACACATTTTAAAGCACCGTTAAGTATGAATCATGAAAATGAGAAGAATAACATGGTAAATATGCATACAAATTTACTCAGGAAGATTGTAAGAGTAATACTTGGTTTTTAAATACCTTATCCTTTAATCAATCGAATATTTAAAAAATGCATTTCTAAAACATTTTTTCTTGATACTTTTCACATTATTTACGTGACTCATCAAATGTAGTTTAATTATCCACAAGTTATGTTGCTCCATGTTAACTTAGTTTCTATGTTAAAGTATTTAAAGAGGGAACTTTCATAATCTGTTACATCTAAGACAAATTTTATTACAAACACATCCAAGTATCCAACTGTTAGAGTCTATAAAAATAATCTAATATTTTCATTAGTAGTTAGCAAGTATAAGCTTTTCTCTAAAGAGTAGTTTGTTAAGATAAGGCCATGGTACACATACAATTATCAGTCACAATAATAAAATCGCTACTTAATCATCATCTGACAAACATACCGGGTCACTGCTACCGGCCTTCTTTACCAAATTCAGTTACGTCTGAAAACTCAGGTTGAGATGGCAACGTATTTTGCTGCTGATTAAATTTAGCTTTCTTATTAGTGTCCATAAGTAAATCAAGCGCTGATAGGCATAGATTAAAAGACCCGTCAGATGCGCTATAAAGCATTATCTATAAAGCATTCTTCTCGGTAACTTTGGCAGCGAGCTTGCTCTGACCAACCGATATACACAACTTAACAAAGGATATACTTAGCAAGAAACAAAAATAATATAAGAATTACTCATAAGCTAAACACTTGAAATGGTCTTAACTTTAGCAATAAACGTTCAAATTTATAAACATATTGATGGTTCCAATTAAATGAATCTTTTGTTATGTTTAGATAAATCTAAACAACTAGATTAGAAACCTTGTGGTGTATATATAAAGACTTTGCGGAATTAACCTTTATATACTCAGAAGAAACAATCAAACAATGAAC
>BQNB010064821.1:0-35162 GCA_026074375.1 Tanacetum coccineum
CTTGATGAAGTGTCCTCAACACTATTTGACTGAGATGCAGGAGGTAATTTTGTTCTACAATGGGTTGGATATTCCAACACGGCAGATTCTTGACTCAAGATGTCACACCCTGCCAAGGCGGAAACGCGAGGCGCGACGAGAGAGGGAATCATCACAACACATTGGCGTCTATATAGAGATACTAAAACATGCATAAAATACAAGGTATAGACACGCAATGTCATGAAAATACCCAAACACATCAACAAAATCCATAAGGCGTCTGACATTGAAATGAAGGTTGTTCAAGTCAACGTCATGACATGCAAACATTCATGCATCCTAACAGAGAAAAAAAATAACATTCATCCTCCAAAACAAATAACGAAATCTAAATAACTAAACTTCGCCAGCTGCCTACGGTCCAACTAGCCACTTTTCCTAACTTTAACCTCATCCTGCTAAATACCTGAAAATGATGCTTATACATCAACCAACGGTTGGTGAGAAACATAGGTTTTCAGACACACATGTCCAATCAATTTCCAGAACGATTTATCTAATTTATGTGATTATAAAACAATACATTTTGCATGACAAATATGCTAACTAACATACAAGCTAACATGCAATTCAATCCAATCCTATCAACCTAACAAATCATATACTAGGTAGGCGTACCCATTCGATCCCTCATAACCAACACTGAGTAGGCGTACTCATCCGATCCCTCAAACACCAAGCAGACGACCTAAATCGCTCTTGGATCATACCAAATCCTTTTCCCTCTAGATTAGGCCATGGATACCCGCAAGTAACCCTCCTGACTTAGTCCACACATCAATATCACATCACATAACATGTAACACATAACGCATATCAGTCACATAATAGTCCATGCATTTACACAAACACATAATCACGGGAATTTAAAACTCTTTTCAACACTTGCATCATTTTCATCCCAAGTTTAAAATACAATAAGAAGTAGGACTATGTAACTCACCTGAATGCTCAAAAAGCAACTTCCAATTCCTATCATGCAACTATACAAATAAATAAACACGGTTACACGCGACCAAGCTAAAAGCCCTAGTCCATGTAGCACACATATGATGGATGTCTAAGGGTTTGATTAACCATCATGGGTCACCCCGACACCATGCCCAACCTTAACCACCTCATTAACACATTACACTAGTTAACTACAATTTATTAATAAATGCAGAATTTTAGTGTATCTTTACTAACTTAAAAACCTTACTTGCTGACCTTCATAAATTATACCAAAAATCATCTAAGTTCATTTATGAGTTTATTAACTACCTTGTGATTTCTAAAGGTCTCATTACCATGTGAAACTATCCAATATAAAAATCTAACTTCAAAAACTGTCCCAATTCGGATCTGATTGCACACTAAAATGTATGGCTCTAATTACCATACTTAGACACACAATCAGAAGCTATCCTTCTGGGGTTTCTTTATATACATATTAAACTAGTCATTGTTAGATTGGCTAACCTTATTCTTACTTTTAAGTTAGGTTTTACCCTCCCAAACAGATGACCTAATCTGACCCGTATTATGTTTTGACAACTTTTCTTGGTTAGTAACCAACATTTAACCAACTTTCCAGAACTCAAATCATTCGAGCTCGGGACTTTTGGAAAATAGACTCTCTGAACTACAATTTAGGCTCTTGAATTATATCAAAACACGTTTCTAACATCTAGATATCATCAGTTTAACACAGACCTAATTCTGCAAAACCTAAATCAAGATCTAACGCAAACCCTAACATGCAACATGCATGATCATAACCCTAAACTAAACCCCCTAATCTACATTACTTCCATTAAGCTTATATTATCGATATGTATTTTATGTAAACCCTAGATTCATTATAAGTCTTGTTACATGATTGCATAAATTCTAACTAAGTTAAGCATATTACCTCTGTTCTTGCGATACTTACACGATTCCTTGGTTATTCTTGATCAAATTCTTGGTTCTTGTTCTTAGGGATGGGAAGAAGTTGACACCTTGGGTTTTGGGGAATGATATGAGTCGTGGTTTTGATATATTAGGCTAAGGAATAACCATCTAATTAACTAGCATTTATAATCTACTAAAATCGCTTTAGTTAAAAGGCCCAAATCAATTTTCTTTTATTTTTTGCTTTCTTGGGCCGATTTTATATATACATACATATATTTATTTATTTTTTTATTAAATTATTATTTACATTACCTTAAATTTCTATAAAAATCTACGCTAATTTGGGTAAACCTTTTTACATAAACGCTACTTACTAAACTTTATAAAAATAACTTTTCATTTCACATTTTAACTTTCATTTTTGGAAAGTTTGCTAAAACTTCTTATTTCACTCACATAACTCATTTTCAAACAATGAACACCATTTCTCATAAACGCTTAACACAAAATCAGCAACTTTGACGTAGCATTGCTTGCAATCGCCATTCCTTTTCATTATCCACTGACACTGTTGAACAAAATGGAATACTCATCACCAAACACAAACGCACTCAAAATGAGATGATCATACACCTTAAAATGATATCATGCACCTATTTAAACCACTTAGCACACATATATAACACATAGCACACAAGAAATCGCACAAAATGAACTCTTAGCCATTTCTAAATGTATCACTAACCTGATTAAATCACGGATGTCACAATTATTGTTTCATTACATTGGAAGTTCTCCACGTATGATCTTGGTCTGTTGAACTACTTTCTGGGCATCTTGGTTTCTCGTATTGATATTGGGATGTTTCTCTCCCAGAAAAAGTACGCAATAGAGATTCTTGAGCGTGCGGGTATGCAGCCATGTCATACTCTGGTTGACTCAATGTCTAAGTTTGGTGTAGATGGTGTTCCGGTTCCTGATCATACTATGTGTTGGAGTCTCCCTGAGGCTCTACAATATCTCGCATTAACTATGTCTAACATCACATATGTGGTTCAGTAGATATGTTCTTTCATGCATGGTCCCCGAGAGCCTTATATTGCGGCTCTCAGGCGTATTTTACGGTATGTGCACGGTACACTAGATTATGGTCTTTAGTTATACTATTCTACTCTCTCTCGCTCTAGTGCGGAAGATGAGTATCGCGATGTTGCCAATGCTATTGCTGAGACTTCTTGGTTGTGGAATCTTCTGCGTGAGTTTCATTCCCCATTGTTTTCCGCTACTCTGTTGTATTGTGATAATGTCACCGCAGTTTATTTGTCTTCTAACCATGTGCAACATCAGCACACGAAGCGTATTGAGATTGACATTTACTTTATTTGAGATCAGTGCTGGACAGGTCCGAGTTTTGATTTTTTTCTTCTCGTTATCAGTTTGCACATATCTTCATTAGAGGAATTATGTATGCATTGTTTGACGATTTTCGAGCAGGTTTGAGCGTCCGCTCATCTTGTGATCGATGTGCGAGGGTCTGTCAATTGGCTATCATTTAGATAGGTTTTTATTGTATTAGGCTTAACCCATTGATGTTTCCGTACGTATTTATACTTTGTATGGCAACCATTTATGAATTGAAAAATACCGAGTCTTACAAAGTTTTCCTTTATTTTACGAGTATGAGGAAACAATAAAAATTCAAAGAAACTACTAATTGGTATCTATTTTTTCTTTGCAAAGAGCATATTATTTTGCAAAAGAGCAGAAAAGGCATTAAGTTAAGATGGATCAATCTAAAAAGAATTCAAAACAAAACGTCACAATCCATAACGAATAAGTAAATGTAATGAAAGATGGACGATATCCATGTCCACGCAAAAGAAAAGAGCATAAACACAAACACAATCGTGTGGTGGGGAAGCTAGCTGCTATACCGGGCTAGATAATGTTCGTTGTAGGATGTCAACTTTTGTAAGCTCTTTAAAGTCCTCATCCTCATCCAAATACATTACATCCTGCATGCTCAGTTGGTGGAATTCGACGATTTCCCTTAAGTGCCTGTTTTCACGTGAATATTCTGAATTCTCATTTGCCAAACGACCCTTCTCTTCCAGTAGCATCTCTAACTGGACACGAATCTGATATCACATTGCATCAAGAGATCAACAATAAGGTTCCAAATACTAGTAACTGTTAAGAACTGACTGAGCAAAGATGGATAATTAAATACCATGTCATCTGCAGGGTGGTCTTCCTCTTCATCAACCTCTCGAAGTGTTTTATTTTCTTCTTCTAGCTCACTACAGAGCTCTTTTGCAAATGCTAATTCTGCCTTCACATTTTTCAGTTCCCGAACAAGCTGTTTTACCTTGGCAGCTGTTGCAATTGCCACCTGTCACCCAAAACCAAACCCGACAATATGTTGATAAAAAGGTCAGTTCAATGAATTTACATACATAATTGTGTCTGCTATGCTGTGTTAACCAGCACATAAATAATCAGCCAAAAGAGGAATGGGTCAAAAGGGTCTAAAGTTGGCCAAAGTTAATGCACCAACCTTCTAAAGCATTTAATTTTAGACATTAAGATTTTTACTTTTCCAAACCGAAGAACGATTTTAAAAAAGCAGCTGTTTTAACCCAAATCCATTTTGACTTGTTACCGAACATGTCCAACATTTCCAAAAAGCACAAATATATCAGTTAATCTTTCCATAATATTAAAAGGAAAAGGTAATTATCTTTAATTTTGTCATAATAGGCAATCATCCTTATCCCACAACATAACAGTTACACAATTGCCACCTTACGTCGCGAGATGCCTGGAGTTGAGTTTCTTGTTTCGTTTGTGGTTGTTCATGAGTTTCTTGGTGGCTTTCTTGACCTTTTTTCTCCTGAATAGCGACGTAAGAAAATATAATTACCACTTTTTGAATATATGTATTAACAAACAAACACTTGCAAATTTGAAATCTCTTTTTTGTAATTTGTCTCTGAGTCAAATTTTTAGTTCTACTTATAAAACCTATCGATGTAGGAACTAAAGCATGCAATGCCAAGATACTAAGATGCCCATGTACATATGAAAACATGTATATCTCTACTACATATGAGAATGCTCATTCTCAGTATAATTTTTGGCTGAAACATTATGTGTGGTGATTAAATTTATAGCAGTATATAATATCATACAACTACATCCAAATATCCGTTCACACTACCTTGAATTTATACGCCCTTTAAGACCCATGACACCACACCTGGTGTAATGGAACTTTTTCTATATGACCCGTATGGTATAAAATGGGAATTTAAAATGCCACGTCTAGGTTTTGTCTTGAACGAAAATGCAATATCTAGGCTGTTGAAAACAAATTCTTCTGAACTTGCAACTCCGACTATAAGACAAGGTACTTTTATAAAACTGCGAGTATAATTCTGTGTATTTCTAGAATGCCTTTGGTTAAATAAACTACCATCCATCATAAGGGTCTAATTCAATCTTCTATTATTAAATGAATTATTTATTAAAATTCAATCTTCTACTATTTTCTGTTGTTAAAGTTGGAGTGTCATTTTTAATAAGAACTATAAGGCAGAGCCAAAGAAAACAAGCTGTACAAGAAAGAAGTTACAAATAAAAAACAAGAACCAAACAGAGACAGACTAAACATGTCTTCAGGGATATATAGATGAAATTTATTAAAATATTTAACTTTTTTTGGTACAACTTAACCCGTAACATCAATAGACAAAATATACCTCTAAAGCATTTGCAATGGTGTCACCAATTTGGTTAAGTGATGTTATCCTATCCAAGCCCGTCTTTACTGTTGGACCGTCCATTTTCTTTGAAGGATCAGATTGTTCATATTGATGCGGAACCGATATTTAATGATATGTTAGTAAAATGATAATTGTCTGATAACAAAGTGGTACCGATTAAGAGCATAAACTCTCACTATAGTATTTCAAACTCTGATCTAAAACGATATGAAATGCAAAAAACAATATTCACCTGGGCAAATTCAACTTATACCTAATTTCAATTTAATGTACTCAACTTTTTTTTCTCAATTTAATATTTTTTGTTTTTTTTTATCCAAACTATTTTTTTGTTGCAATATATGACAATTTATTGGTCTATCACGGTTCACCAAACCGGATTTTCTCCAACATAATGTTCAAACGAACTGTTTTCCGACGATCCCACAGTCTACCACCTATTGTTGTATTGTGTTTCTGTAATGATAACGGAGACTCATAGTTGGAAAAAGTTGCGTGGCCTTTGATTTAACGAAGAATGACAAAAAAATGGTCGGGCGTGGAGCACTTTCACTTCAAAAGTCTATGATATTATATCTACAACTAAATTTCAGAAAATCTCAAAAGATTAATTAATTTGGCAGTGGAAGGAACTTTAAAGGTGGTTTGATGACGTGATAGCCACTACACGACATCAATTTAGTAACAACAACAGGATAATCACATTACATACAATAAAAATTAAAAACATATAATAAGGATAAGATATAAACATTTAAACATTAACATTTGGATAAAATCAAAGCACATGTGTTTAATAGAATACAACAATTAAAGACAGTCAAAGCGCATGCCAGAGGTTTTTGTTAGGGTTAATTGTCTAAAAATGTATCTATATGCTTGCGAATTTTTGTCATTGTATGTAGACAACTTTTTTTTGTCATCGTGTCGCTCAATTTTGAATTCGTGTATTGTGTGTTTATTTGCGACTATATGTGAATGTAAAATTAATTTTACTAGTTCAAAATTAAAAAGTGAGGGTTAAATGGTCACAAATCGCAATTAGCACAAATTTAAGAGTTGAACGACACAATGGCCAAAAAAATAGTTGTCTACATACAATGACAAAAAGTGACAAATATAGTACATTTTTAAGCGATTAACCCGTTTTTGTTGTTGTTTTCGGTGGTAGGTTTTGGTTGTGTTGTGGTGTAAATAAAAGGTGTGTGAGGACGGCTTATGTGGTGGTGGTGAGGTTATAATGGTGGTGGTGGTGATCGTGAAGGTCAAGTCGTCGGAAATCAAGTCGGAGAGAAAGGTGACATGTCGGTGACCGGTAATTGTTAATTGTCTTCAATTGCAACAAAAAATAAGTTGAGTATACTAAATTGAGAAGAAAAAAAAGTAAATTACATTAAATTAAAATTTGATATAAGTTGGGTACACTTTTATGCAATTTGGCCTATTCACCTGGTTGGTTGTTGAGAAATTATTATTCTCTGGCTTGGCATTGATAGGAGAATTTAACTGATGACGACCTTCATCGTCAAGAATGGCTTTAGTAGAGGCTCCTTGCTAAAACGCCCCAAAAGCCTCGTGGTTCATTCGTACTTTTCATTGAAGTAAAATCATATGTTGTAGAAGGCTGTTTTCAAGAATTATTTTTATTTATCAAGTTATAATCAACAAAAATATACTACTAGCTAGCTATTACAACAAGAATTATTTTAAAGTTCTATTTTCGAGTTTTGGAACGTTAAAATGTGTTTGTGTCTGAATTATGTCTTCCATTTCATTAACATTAACATTACCATTAACATCTACATTGTTAATTAATACACATGACAGCACACACACAATTCTGGCTAATAACATATGCAAGCATGGATTTCGTGAGAAAAAGTTTCGCACACATACAAAATTTTTAAAAAATGAAACCTTGGATCGGTTATTAAACGAGGAGTGAAGAGCGCCAGAGGAGGAGCGAAACCCATCTAAACGGCGTTCAGATGATGATGTAGCGGTTGTGTCATCCTGGTGAGGGTGACGGATCATATCTTCCTTGAACGTGGAAGACCTAGAAAGCCCGGGCTTTCTACGATACGCCATCCTTGTCTTAATTATCTTGGTTTACAATATACAAAAAAAATAGCGAGTCTGTTAACGTTAGAAGGCAACAAAGGCCACCGGAATGAACCGGTAGTACCACCGGTGGGCACCACAACGGCAATCCAACAATTGGAGAATGAGAGATCATGAAAAACACACCCCACACTTTTTTCTAACAAACTTTCCAATTTTGGCATTAGAATTTCTATTTCACTTTTTAACAAAAAATATGTGTGTGCGTTCTTTAATAGAGTATGCAAAAAAATTTCTCTCCACTATTTTCATTTTTCACTTTCGGTCTAACTACTTAATTTTGTTGTGTTTTGAGCCAAAGTTATTGGTACGTTCTTTAAGGGAGTATCATTTTGAGATAATCCTCATTGTCACAACAGTATATATATAGATCATTACAACATTGTGTTACATACAAGAAATGGTTGCCTAAAGATTTTATCATGTTTCAAAACCAAAGTTAACAGGTCAACTCATACATAGTCTTTTGCTTATTGTGAACCACAACACATACATACCGCAATCCTTAATACAGTACTATTTTGCGGCCGAGAAACTTAACATTTATTACTATCATTATTCAGACAAAAATAGAAAAGAAACTAATTACCAAAACGCTTTTGGGTCAATATCTGGAATACAGATCTATCTCACTTTCCTTCACTAGGCTCTTGTATTTCAAGTGCAATCTCAAGCTTTTCCACAACGAGAGACATTGTTGGGCGTTCTTCATGAGATGTCTGCAAACATTGAAATGCAATGTCTGCAAATACATCCAAAGAAGAAGGATCCATTTGTCTGCTTGTGATTTCAAGATAATTCATCATAGTTTCTTTTGTTCATTGCTTTCTTTCCAACCAGGGACAAAAAGCCTTTAGCTGACCCATTGCTATTTTCAACAATAGGTCTCCCACAAGGACTTCCCAACATGACTATCCCAAAAGAGTACACCATCGACTCCTTGGTCTACAGATGTATGTTTCCATATACACTGGAGCACTGTACCCGGGGGTACCCACAATATGCATGATAACAAAACGAATTCTGCGGCATCAACGGGGCCAGTTTTGACAACCATAAAATTAGAGTTAATTGATTTTTGGTCCCCTTATGTTATGGGCCAAATTGCAGTGGTTTTTGGGACCCTAACTTTCGAAATTGCAATGATGTCTTTATTTTCAAGTTTCTTTTGCAAATTTGATCCCCGAGCCGGGACCCTAACCTACATTGGTCCAAAAACCACGGGACCAAAAATGCAACCAAAAGGACCAACCTGTAACCAAACTTAACAATAGGGAAATCACTGCATTTTGAAAGTTATAGGTCGAAAACCTGTCAATTTGGCCATACCACAGGGACCAAAATGCAATTTACTCCCAAAATTATAAACCTTAGCATTCAGTTTTTCATTGAGCAGGATGTTGGAACTTTTAATGTCATAATGAAGTAATCTTTGGTGTGTCCCTTGGGGATCATGAAGGAAGCTTAGTCCTTTGGCAGCATCAAGACAAATCTTGATTCTTTGTGCCCATGTAAGAGTTGCGTCATTTAAACGCTTATCAAGACTTCCGTTAGATGCATGCTCGTATACGAGGACCATCTCACCCCCTTGGGTGCAAAATCCCAAAAGAGATAGGATATTTTCATGCTTGTAACAAGAAATCATCCTTACTTCTTTATAGAACTCGAGATCTCCTTGCCAATATGTACGATCTATACGCTTTATAAAGACAAGACTTTTGCCCTTAGAGTGAGATAATTCACCTACATATACCTTTCCAGACTCACTAGTTCCGATAACTTTGTTTTCATTAAAGTTGTCGGTAGCTGATTTGATCTCTTCGAGTTGGATTTCAAGATGTTTATTCTCTGCTACAAAGGATGCCATTGTTTGTTTAGAGAGAATGAACCAAGGAAAGTGGTGTTTGTTATCTCTCGTACATACCAAAAGATGATTAGGAATGAGGAGACCAATGAAGGCAAAGAAATATTTATTTTCTTTGATTAGTTCAATGAAAGGAATCATTAATCTCCATGATTTTGATTACACCACTAATATTAACTAATAACACTTTTTATCTAATTTCAAATAAACTGATTAATGTTGATCTGAACTTGTCTAGTAGTGGGAACATGCTGCGAAAGTGGGTCTCCTTATTAAAGCAAATTGTTTAGTCAAGCAATCACATGTGCTGGCACATAATCAAGTCTCTCTCTCTAGTTGACTTTTTATGGTCAATAAGTAAGAGCAAAGACCATTCACCATTGTAAAAAAATATCTAGTTGTTGTAAAATAATAAAGTAAAAAACAATAAACAAGAGGATAGAGAGAATGAAAAATTATCTTATTCATCTTACAATGGAGGTATGTATATATAGTTACAAGATAGTATTCTAGAAGATATAATACTCTAATTAAGATAACTATCAATATTAATAGATATGAACATCCATTCCATATTTATCCATAACACTCCTTCTTGGATGTCCATTAATACGCTTTAAGAATGCTGCCTTATTAAAAACCTTGCCAGAAAAACCCAGTGGGATAAAACCATGACTAAGGGAAAAAGAGTGCGGCGCGTATTATCTGCCTCTGATGAAAATATCACTTGAGATCTTTGAGTAGGCTCATTCCAATGTTGTGACTTAGTTTCTTAAAACTTAAAGTAGAAAGTGCCTTGGTAAATAGATCCGCCAAATTGTCGCTTGAACGAACTTGTTGAAACAATATTTTCACCATCTTTGTAGTCATGATGGATTAGAACTTCGGCAAACTATGTTTAGTCCTATTCGCCTTAATATAACCTTCCTTAAGTTGAGCAATGCATGCTGCATTATCTTCATACAAAACTGTTGGTGCCTCATTTTCTGAAGAAATACCGCAAGATCTACGTATGTGTTGTGTCGCATTTCTTAACCAAACACATTCTCGACTTGCTTCGTGGATTGCTAGAATTTCTGCATGGTTAGATGAAGTTGTCGCGATTGTTTGCTTTATCGAACGCCATGAAATTGCAGTTCCTCCACTTGTGAATACATACCCAATTTGAGATCTACCCTTATGAGGGTCAGACATATATCCTGCATCTAGAAAATCAACTAAACTTGTATTTGATAGGTTAGTGAAATATAAACCCATATCCTTGAAGATATCGAAATATATGTTTTACTCCATTCTCCTCGTAGGACATGAGCTATATCTTGCTAATAAGTTTAAAGAAAATGTAATATCAGGTCGTGTATGACCATCAAGAAACATTAAAGCCCCGATAGCACTTAAATATGGAACTTCAGGACCAAGAATTTCCTCATCAACATCTCGAGTTCGAAATGGGTCCTTTACATCAAGTGTCCTAACAACTATTGGAGTACTTAGTAAATGTGATTTGTCCATATAAAATCTTTTCAGCAATTTTTCAATGTATGCTTCTTGGTGCACAAGGATTCCATCTTTAAGATGCTCAATTTGTAACACAAGACAAAATTTTGTCTTTCCAAGATCTTTCATTTCAAATTCTCTTTTTAAGCACTCAATAGCCTTAAGAAGTTCTCTAGGTGTTCCAGTTATATTTAAGTCATCAACATCCACAGCAATGATAACATATTCAGATCCGGATCTTTTAATAAAAATGCATGGGCAAAAGAATCATTCTTATAGCCTTCCTTTAACAAATACTCGCTAAGACGATTATACCACATTCGTCCCGACTGTTTCAACCCATAGAGAGATTTATTCAACTTAATTGCATATTTTTTTCGAGACATATTTTTACATGATTCAGGCAGTTTAACCCTTCAGGGAGTTTCATGTAAATTTCACTATCTAGTGAGCCATACAAATAGGTTGTCACTACATCCATTAAACGCATATCCATACGTCATACAACTCATTCAAGTATATCATCGAACTTTATAAGTTATTCATTACCAACACCATGTATGACCACTTGCCAAAATTTAATGGTTCATACACATTTTAGTTTGACATATCTAAATCAATATTGTGATCATCATCTTTGTAAATCAAGGGGGTTTCTCCAACATCATGTGACTTCATACACATGACCGTCGTTTTTTCATATAAAGATAGTTTGCATTTGCTTTAGTTTTCATGATGTACATATATATCATCCTTTAGATGTTCAATTCATAAGCTAAGACAAACTGTGTCTTTTTGTTTCAAATTTAACTTCTATGCATTTAGTCGCATTCACTATCATAAAACCAAAATCTCTTTATAAAGTTTCATAGGCAAACATAATTCTTTATTTGGCACATTACTATACACCAATGTGATTATAACACATATGCCAAAACATCATTAATTCAATACAATCAAGTAGTGTTCTCGAGAACTGTTCTTATACGCTTAAGCATTAAAATTCACTAGCATGCTTTATGCATTTTATATAAAATCTTAAAATCACATGAGCTCTATTAATATATCATTTAGACGCATATCGATTACTTATTACATTTCCAGACTTAAAAAATATTAAATGCATTATTGGATCTACCACATGAGAACATGTCTCCTTATGATCATTTCCATGTCTTTACGAATATATTGTGTGCCATTGGTTGTGCCTTAAATACGAAAGTTCCAATACATCAATTTCTCTTTCTCATATAGATCAATACATATCTAATAATGTTACACATTCATGTGTACGGACTTCAAGTCCTAGTAATCATGTATCGTCACAAGAGACTTCAATCTTTCCTTATTTCTTTGCGTCTTTACATCTTTTGGCCGCTCATTTAAACATCTGCACTTCCTGCAGGTATTCTTCCCTGATCCTCACCATGATTATAGCGCTATTTATTTATTTACATAATCATTACCATGGCCATTATCTTATATAATACTATCGACGTCGATTCATTACTTTTCGATTCCTAATTCTACTAGACATCGCATTGTATAATTTGTACCCGGGGTTTTTCAATTACCTTCATGTCTAGTGTCTCTTTGAGTGTTATGGGGTCTTTATTACCTCGATTCGACCTTTTTAACTTTCTTGCTCCATTTTATTTATTCATTTAAGGATTTTAATTGGAATCGATTATTTTATCACGTTGCATACGTGTCATAGACTCACTACCATTTTATGGTTCTTACTACTGGGACAGACATTGTAATTGGAGCATTAGCAGCGTATATATGATCTTAGTCACTTCATTTTGGTCACTTAACTTGTCTGGCAATTACTAGGTCTAGAATATAAATTCTCTCTTGAACTTCAAGTTCATATTCATTATCGTGAGGATCAACATTTATATTATCTTAATTCATTCTAAATTCCTCGCTACGCATTCTCTCCCTGAATGAATTATCAATCTCAACATCCATTTTGTGCGTTGTGATGGATTTACTATGATATATATCGCACATTTACAATATCTCACATGAGAACTATATGGTTTGTGACCAAAAACCATTATAACGGGGAGGATTTATTATAAATTGTTGGCAAGATGCGAATTCATATGTTATAACATGCTCCCTAAACTAAAACTTTTGTTCTCATAATTATTGGCTTTGTAATCAACTGAAGACGTTTTATAAACATTTTAACAAAAGCAATTCGCGTATGAACATAGGCTTCATAAAGTTCAACACTTAATCCAATAATCGCCCGATACTTGAAAGTATTCATCACCATTCTCAATAATTTTATTTGGAAAACCGTGCTCGTATTTTATAAGTCGAGCATTAATTACGCCAACTTTAAGTTGCGTCTTTGGTGATCATTATTTAGTACTGCCATTAATCAATTAAGGATATATCATAAGCAAATAAAAACACGTAATAACTAATTGCACATATATGATAAACCCAATGGCACAAATATAAGTATAATAAGACATCTTATATACTCCATATATAAAACATTAAGTATTATGTGGCAATCTTCATAATGGTTAGTTGGGAGGTAAATATATGGCCAATTACATTCACCAATTAAAAACCGAATAATTGTAAATTAATTTATTAATAACAGGATAACAATTTTTTGGTGGTAATATTGTACTCAAAAATTAATTGCAAACAATAACAACTTAATATTTATCAAGCTCTGTCATCTTTTACTTTACGGTATATCATTGTCTTACACTATGGTCATGTCTAAAGGCAAAATATCAAAGTCTATAAGTTTTGGCCATGATAAACTTTATGTTAGCAGTACATGCATGTTAATATATATAACTCAAGTTGGATCTAGGGATATGGAATGTAACGATTCTTAATTACCCGTTAGAAAAAATCGATATTATATATATAATCATTAGAGATGTTAGTTACTGTACACCGTAACAACTGTTCATGCCCCAACCCAATGACATTAACCCAGCCCAATTTCAACTAGCCTATACCTTCGAGCCATTTTCCCTTTTTCCTTATCATCTCATTCCATCATCGATTACCTCAGTATTAGCTCGATCATTCTAGAGCTACCCTCATAATTTATCCGCATAACAAACCTCACATACGCAAATTGCGTTGTGGGTTTTTAGTAATGATGGACTATGGTACAAAACCACAAACTCTATTGGTGGTTAATTTTTGGATGATGATTAATTGATGCGGTGTCTCTACCGTCTCTTGGATAAGTAGTCAGATAGTTTCGATTACATGTAGGAGGTTGATCCTTATTACGAATTATGAGTTTAGCAACCCTATCAATTTTTTTGTATGTATTTTTTTAGGGGGTTTGAAATTTTAGTGTTTGCTTATTTTTCTGCTTATGGTTTTGCTTATTTTAATTTTTTTACAAATAAGCAGGTCATGAGTTTTTGCTTTGATTCTCTTATATTATGCCGGTCTTAAATTGATGTTAGGAATTGTGTCAAGAACCATTAGATGGTTACATTATCTTTTTAAGCTTCTATGGACCATAAGCATATAAAATAAGCAATCACTAGCTTTGGGGTGCAATTATTTCTATTTTTTTGTTGCCTTTATATGGTCTTTTAAGTCTGATATGTGGCTATAAGTTTTGTGTTTCCAGATGTTTGAGAAACGCGGTTAGTTTCACACATCAAAAGGTGTGGTTTAGCTACAGGCGTTTGATGTGATATACAAATATTTTTGCGTATAACCTATAATCATAAGCTTGGGTTATTGATCAGGCATTGGGGGGGGGGGGTATTTGACCCGTATCTTGGTGTCTGGGCAACCAGGATAGTATTAAATAAATGCAACCGGATGTTTTCAGCCACGTGTCTTGCGTGTTCTTTATACTGTTTTTGACAGAATAAGACTTTGGTGCAATAGTTTTCTCACTATTCCAAAATCCATTCAAGGTTACATTTTAGTTTGAGGCATAACAGGTGTGCCAACCTGTGATTTAGTGACTTTTACTCGATTTCCAACAGTTATTGCTTTGTGAGTTTTTTTTGTCCAGAATTGATTGGTTGTAGGTGTACACATGATATGGTGAAAATGTTTCAAGGCTTCATACTTCACGCATCGGTAGGGTAAACCATCGGGTTTGCAACCATGCCAGACGTATTGCCTTTGGTATTAGATATGGTTGTTGGTGTACACTTGAATATGGTGAAATGTTTCAAGGCTTCATACTTCACGCATCGGTAGGGTAAACGATCGGGTTTGTAACCATGCCGGATGTATCGCCTTATATGAAATTTCAACCTGTTTACTATGGAGCATGTAGGAAAATGCCACAAGCCTGCTTCTTTTTTGTTTGAGCTTACTTTGGCCAGTTTCATTGGCCTGTATCATTTAGTATATGTGTCCTTTTCAAAGGAAAGTCATGTTTATCTAAATCAAAAGTATCATTCTTTGCGCATTGGCATGGTAAACCGTTGGGTTTCCAACGATGCCGGATGTATAGCGCAAACATTTCGACAGAACGAATTTTGTTGTTTGCAGCCTTTGCAAATGTGTTCCATCATTCGAATTCCATTACCGTTACACTTATTTGAGGTTGTAACAAATTTAAATCCCCTGTGACTATTGTGGGTAAGTATCTTACTGTGCATACGTCTTCTTGCCTATTTGAATCGACCAAATTGTAACCTCATTTACTGCTTTTATTGATTGCAGGCGATGATGATGTTCCAAGAGTTGTGAGTCTTTGATTGATGGGGACGTGTAAACTCAGCATTCGTCTTGGCAAGCCAACACCACCAAACAGGTTCTTGCAGCCAAGGTATGGTGACCGTCGTTTCATTTTGAAACGCAGTTACATGTCTGACCCATTAGGAAACGCAATTAAAAAAGATACTATAGTATCTGATTGTTATATGTGAAACTCAGATCACGGTGTTATATGTGACACTCAGAAAACACTTATGGTGTGGCAATGATGAACAAGAGCGGTTCGTAACTTGGCGAGGCTACCCTACCGGTATGCAGCCATGATACGCTTCAAACTGAAGCTCTTAACTGAGCCCATCAAAAATTCACTGGACAAGAATCTTAGGTAACAGAGGATTAAAGGCTTTTGATTCAGGTTGTGTTCATTTAAGGTTGTTCGCACTTAAATTTATTTTGAGACTAGCAAGTGTGCCAACCTGTGATTCGGTGACTTTCACTCTATTGCAACGTTGTTGCTGTCTAACAGTTTTTTTTCTCGGTATTGGATATGGTTGTTGGTGTACACTTGAACATAAAAGTCATCCGTCTCAGGTATGTTAACTTTCTATTTCGCTAACCATTCAACAAATATGCCATGAATATATAATTGCATTTTTTAGCTAAATATTACTAAGGTTCCAATTAACCGTTTACCTATTTTTTGATTGTTGTTGTATTTTAGGTGTGAACACGCACCAAAGCGCCGATCCCAACATGTAGCAATTTAGGGTTTGCATCTGTTGTTCATGATTTTGATCGTTTGCCATTAGCTACAACCAGTGAAACAGCTTAATCGGGTAGGTATTAGCCTCTTTTCGTTTTACAAGTTTTGATTTATACTTTGCACTGAAACATGTATAAGCTATTTCTATTAAATGTGTTTCAAGGAGGGACTATCGTGTCCTGCAATGTTCTTAAAACTCACAGGATGTTCATGCGCCGTCATCTCAGCCAGCGCCTTGAGACTCGTGTCTTGGGTTAAAAAATGTGCATGCTGCTTTTGGCTTGGACAATAGCCACGGCCGATGTGTTCGTCAATGTAATACATTCACTTTTCCTTTATGGTTAAGTACTGCCACTAATGTGCCTGATTATCTCCTATTATATTCGCCAGAGTTTCATGTTTTTTCGTTTTTGTAGGTAGAGCCGACCCATTTCAAAATACATGTAGCACTCTGCGCACACTCAAACAGTAACAGAATGTATCAGGTATGTTTCGCTAACCATTCAACAAATATGCCATGAATATATAATTGCAAGTGGCGTGTTGAGATGGCGGATGCTGAAAAAAACCTAAGCCTTAGCAGCAAATACAGATCATTTCTACAGTTTGAGATGCATTAAGAGGAATATTAGATGTACTAATAATGTTGTCCATTTAATTTTTATCAAATTAAAAATATAAACATGGAAATAATCCATCCATTTACATTATAGAAAATGCAACAAGTGGGAATAATGTTTATTTCCCTTTTAATATATTTTTTATGCAAATGTGATCAAATTAGAGTACCATGGGCTGTTGCCATGCGGAAAATTGGTGGTATCACTTTTATTGCCTTTGTGTATTTAGTTTTTGCTCAGGTTAAGGCAGTTCATTAGGCCTATAACTTGCCAAACAGACGTGTGATTTTATATTAATGCGTTTATTGTGTGATTACGGTAAGGGTAGGACTAACCTAATGTGGTTATTTGGTATGTGATAGCCATTTCTGGGAAAATTTTAATTTATTTGCTTTGTTTTGTGGGTTGTTTCGTTGTCTGTTTAAGGACGGTTGAAATGTACTAATGCTGCGTGACTTTCTTATACGCACCTTAATAAGGCCCGCAGCAACGCGCAGGGTATCTTGCTTGTTATAGTATCATACATGGCAGTAAAAGAAAAAAAACAAATACATGAACTTTACAACCATTATTATACACCTTATACGTGGCTATTCATTTACTTTCCCATCAAGCAAACTTTGGCCAAACAATATATATTATTTTGTACATATCAAGATGATGATAGTGCCGATAAATCTATAATACCATCTAATTATTAATCATGCTTATCTTATCACACATCAATCACAAGAAAGTTCAAATCTATATAAGCATTTAAATTTTTCATCACAATAAAAACTAACTTATGTTTCGTTGTACATGATATGACCCGTTTAGTTATTGTTTGTCCATTAATCGTGTTAATACAAACCATGTTGTTCGAAACGTGTTAAATTAAATCAAGCAAAAGTTTTTCTAATAATACGACCACATTATAAATATATATTAATAGCCAGAAATTGAAGTGTGTGCCCACATTAATATGCTTCATGGGTCAAAAGTCATTCAATGCTGCTGATCGGAACCCACACCGAAACCCGCCGAAACTTACCCCGGCCCGCCTGAGAAATCATTTAACCCGCAGGAAAATTAATGCACCACGTAGCTTTTATTAAGTCATACGTGTCCCTCATTAACACATACTACTTATCAGTCTCTCTCTCTCTTCTTTCTCCCTCCTCCACCAAACACGCAGTCTCCTCCATTCTTTTTTTTTCTTGAATCTTCTTCCCACCGACATCAAAACATCTTTATGCCAATATATTTTATTAATTTCAAGATGAATTAATAGAAGATACAAGATTGATATGAGCTAGCCCTAATCTCCAAAGTCATTTTATATCTACCTTATTGTTTCATAAACTGTTATAATATTGTTTATTGCTTATACTGATTTTAGGTATTGATTTTTTAGGTAAAGTGCTAAAGTGAAACAACATGGTTTTCTTCTTTTTTTTGGTTGTTGGCTGGAAGAGTTAACGGTTTAAGTCAGCCATAAGAGGTATAGTCGCTTTAATTTTAGGTGATTCTCTTCTATCTTGATTGTCTTTTTAATTTTTGTTGAATATTTTTTTAATTTTTGGGATGAAAGATTATTTTACACTAATACACATTTTAGAGTTTGAAGTAGTGAAATTGCTTATTCTTAATCTGTTTTAGCTTAAAATTGCAAAATCTGATTTTAAAGGGGTGTTTGGGTTAACAGTTTTAAAAACTATTTGAACCTGTTTTATCCTTGATCTTCTTAAGTTTAATGGTTCTTAAGGTTTAAATATGAGTTTTACTTAGTTTTAATAAAGTGTGTTTAAGTTTTTAAGGTTTTTAAGGATTTAGTTTAAGAATTTAAGTTTTCTGATTTCAAAGCTTTTTCAATACCGATTTAGTAATTTTGGATAAAAGATGCATTAGGTTCATAGATTTTGTTGTTTCTAGCTTTGAAACACTACATTAGTACTTTAGCTGTTGGTTTTATAAGTTGTTTTGAATGTTCATGGTTTAAAAACTGTTTTTCAAACTTAATCCTGCTGGTGCATATTTAGCTTAACTGTCAGTTTTCAATTGAAGATTTAGATGAGATTTAGTTTGATTTAAGGTTTAAGATTTAGGATTTAATGTCTCTATATGTTAGATTTAATCAGTTTTATTTTTTTTAGGATTTAGCTTAGATTTGGTCTTATATAATTAGCCTTAAACTTGCCTAAAAACTGCATTTTCATCTAAAAAACCAAAACAGTTTTTACCCATTCTGCTTTTTAAATTTGCTTATTCCCATCTTAAAAATAAGTTTTAGAAAAAGTTGTTTTACAAAAAAGTCTTATTTTAGCTTATACCTTAAGTTTGCAAAATGAAAAAAAATAAAAAAGTAAGGGTTGGGAGTGCCAGGGAGGACTCGAACCCGAGACCTCAACCCAGCACTCAACCATCCCCTACCCTCTTTACCAGTGTGCCAAGTACTACAATTCGTTAAGAGTTTCTATTGCTTTAAATTTAACCACGTTTTAGCAGTATAGCTTTAATAGCTTATTTGATTTTTCTGAGCTTATTAATAAGCTCGTTTTTAGAAGTTTTAATTTTTATCAGATTTAGTTTTGTTCAAAGTATTTTTTAGAATTTTTCCAGATTTTTATAAATTAGTTTAGTATTTTTAATTAATTTTCTAGACTAAAAGTATTTTTAATTCATAATAAATAAAATAAAAGTAAAAAAAAATATAATTCTTTTTTCTAAAATTATTTTTAGTCATTTAGGATTTATAAAAATTAAATTTGCAATTGTAGGGCTTAATTCTGATATACTTGCTTACTTAGTCGCGTTTTAGGATTCCCGTTATTGTTTTTAGCTTTAATTTTTAATTGTCTTAATCATTACTTGCGTTTACATTAGTAGAATTAGAAACCAAATCAAGATCTTTAAAACCATTCAAATCACGCGATCACAAACCTAACCGATTCTCAATTCGCACCTCGTCGGGATACGACTCGGGAAGGTCTTGAGTTTTACTTTGGATTAAAGTAATCTTCTAGAATCCTCACGGAATACTTATCTTATACTATTATTGATAATTAGGTATTTTAGGTATATATTTTATATCCTATTTTGCTTAAATTAATTTTTGGCGCCGCTGCCGGGGAGGTGTGTTACGATTATCGTGTTAACGTTTGAAGATTAGTTTTTGAAGACCCTTCCTCATGAAGTTATCGTTTTTAATTGTGAATAATTTCTTTTTATTATAAAAACATAAAAATATAAAAATATTTTACACTTCTATTTTTATTTTCTTTTAATATTAAAAATAACCGTTTGTTAATTGTCGTTTCGGCTCATCTTTAGTTAACAAACTATAAGAGAGGTATAAGGAGGGTCGATCCAAAGAACTTCGACTCAAAAAGAGAAGGTTTTTAAAAGCTTCGCGCTTACACGCTCCTCTGCTTCTTTGTGCGTTTTCTAGAGAGCTACCGTGCACTTTTGACTTTCGGTTACCAAAACTATTTTTCTTTCTTATTTTTATTATTTCTTTTTCTTATGAATTATTTAAAAAATCTATAAAAATTCTTCTCTATCCTCTTATCTGTTTAATTCTTTTTCTTATCCCTCTATATTGTTTAATTCTTATGGCGTTACTCGACTATCGTGACTATCGTCATTGTTTTTACTGTAAAATACGGATGGATGAAGATCAATATTGTTGTCACGGGTGTTATTGTGAAAGATGTGGAAGTAAGCACGGGAATGGATTTTGTTCGAAATGCAATTTATACGTTAATCCGAATTCTTTCAACAATTATGATCCACGTATGAGTTTCTTAGACAATCCTTCCAACGATATTAGAGGTCAAAAAGCTCTTGATACTATGCAAACTTGGTGTGAGTTGATAATTCAACAAAAAGTTAAGGAAAAGCAGGAAGAAAAAAAATCGCAGAGAAGGCAGCAGATCATAGAACTCATACTCCAGAGTTTTTTGATAGTTTTAAACTTACTTACAAGAAGAGCACTGTTCCTTTGAATAATACGCCTCATTCTCCAGATTTTTCCGACTTTCCTACACAACCCTAGTACGAGACGTATTCTTGTGAGTTATGTGGAAACGATGCTCATTTTGGTTACGATTGTCCAACACAAGTTCCGTTTATCTTTAATCCGGGCTCGTGTTACAATCAAAATTTTGATAATAATTTTCCACAAACTCCACCAAGTCTTTCACAATATCTTTGTTGTACCCGTTGTGGGGGTCCTCATGAGACTTTTCAATGTGATCAATTGATCTTCGATGAGCCTTATTGTGAAAACTGTGAGGGACCTCATATGAGTTTTCAGTGTCAACCAATGAATCAAAATTTCTATAATTCAAATTTTTTCGGTTTCAACCAATTTCAACCCCCGCAGTATCCAGAGGAAAGTATCAAAGAATTTTTTGTAAAGCACGCTCAAGAAATGATAACTACGGTAGTGATTCAACAACATGAGTAGGCAGTTCAAAAAGAGCAGGAGGAGCAGGCAGCTTTTACTCCATATTGGAAAATTCCTATTATTGACGATGATGATGATGAGTATACTATTTAATATAGGGAATATTTAGAGAATTCGTCTAATGCAATCACACCCGATTTACCAACCGAGGAACCCGATAACTCTCTAAGTATAGGGGACGAGCATCTTAGCACTATTCCGGAAACAGAATCAGACGAAGTAATAAAGTCTAGTGTTGAGAACCTTGTCCCAATCCCAAGTGAGTCTGAGGGTATTTCTGACGATACATGTGATGTACCTTTTTGTGATAATTCTCCTCCTCTTGATGTTTTAAACGATCACTTTGAGATTTTCTCCGATTTTAACGATGATTATACTTCGAGTGATGACGATTTTTATGAGGACATCGATTACGTTGAGGCATCACCTCCCGATTCGGAGCTCGTCAGCTTAGAAGAGGTGAAGGACGATATACTTCGTGAGAAATTATTGAATATCAATCTTCTTATTGCTAAGATCGAATCTTTGAAAGACAACCTCACTCCTGATTATGTGCTCAAGTCTCCTTCCCCATTTCCTATCCCCGTTAAGGATAGTGACTCTTTCTTTGAGAAGTCTGATACTTCTCTCTCTTATTCGGATAATTCTTTACCCGAATTCGAGACTTTTAGCGATCATACGGAAGAGACGAGTAGTGGCAGTACCACTACTCATGCTAATAACTCTCTTCCCGAGTATGATTCGTTTCATTTTGAGATTGAGCCCGATCAGGGTGAGTTGACCAACGTTGTTATGGAAGATATTTTGGGAGAACCTCGTGTTCATGTGCCTAATGTGTTACCCACCCATCCCACCCTTATGATGGATTCAGACTTCATTATCCGAACTTTTCTACCCTTCTTCACTTATCCGGTGACTTCTTTATCTCTTCTCTCCTCCGGGAGTGAAGTTGACCCCGGCATTTCCACTTTTCATTTTTCTTCTCTTAAGCCGGTGGCACATGAAAATCCGATAGTGATTTTTCTATTCTTCTGTTTCTGCCCCAAGGACAAAGGAATTCGGGGAGAGTCAAGCTAGAGACTCGCACAAAAACAAGCGCTTCTCGGGAGGCAACCCGTGTCTTTTATTTCTTTCTATTTTCTTAATAAATAAGTGTGTGATTTTATAGCCCAAGTGTGGGGGCGTGCTTCTTTCTTTGGTTTGTGTATTGTTTTTGCTTGCAGGATTCCTCAAGATCATGAAGACCCGTGCTTGTTTTCAATCCTCCAATCATCCGGTCTTCGATCTTTTGCTTATTTTGGAATCCTCAATCCTGATCATGTATATATATTGTGTTACACTTAGAATTTTTTTCATTTTCCTTTTTCATTCTTAAGTGTGGGGGTAAAACCTGATATTTTTGAACATTGAGGCCAATGTTCGATTCTAAGTGTGGGGGGGGGGGGGGGGATTTCTGTCATAATGTGATCTTGTCTGCGCCTTGTTGTGTCCCTTGCAACCCCGTTTTGACCAAAAATTTAAATTTTTTACCGTTAAAAAAAATAATGAAAATATAAAAATATATAAATAAGTAGGCCCGTAGAACTAGGTAGCTTTTGAGTTGACCGAGTTTTTCACTCTAGCTTTCCTCTTAGCTTTCGAGACTAAGCGTTTGCTTAACTTTAAAAATTTACGAAGACCGAAAAATGATAGAGTTGAATATAAGTTAGATGCTAAACGTGGAGTAGTTGGGTTCTATTAGAGACTCATAGCGGCTTAATTGTGCTTTTTGTCTCCCACCTGCTTAATTTTTTACACCCCCAAATCTCACGTAGCGGAATATACAACATTGGGTGTTAATTCATAGTAACAATTGCACAAGGATATACAAAAACGACATCGAAAGTGTTTTTTTCATTGGCGTTTATAAACATTGTTCCATTTAAAGAAGTTTCAGAGTAATTAAACATACGTCCCACAGGATCGTTACCAAATTTCATAACATAAGTTTTCCAAAATGGATCATTAGTTTTATAAAATGGAACAAATATAAGTTCTAAAGAATTGTTAGCGCAGATCCTAGTACACAACATCATCACTTGGTTACCTGGAGATAAATACATGCTAAAAAAGTCAACAAAAATGTTGCAGTGTTCCTAAAGTTTGTAAGAGATAAATAAGAAAACTGTTTTGTTCATTCGTGTGTTTGTTGTCCGGACTAGCATTAATTCAAGTTTCTATTGCAATAAGCTCATGACACCGATGCACTTGACAATTAACCACATATATTGTATGTAATTCATGTTGCCCCATATAATAGGGTATTATTCGCCTTATACCTAACTTCTAAATACAAATTGTCTGTTGATCGGGTGCTCGTCAAGGTTGCGATTCATACCCCGGACATGGCTGTCATACACCAATTGTTCTATTTACTTGTACTAGCGCTCACATTATAGGTAATTAACAGTTATTGGATGTGGCAGTCTTTTGGCAATAGTTCTACTCATCGCCAATTAATCTCATATTCGGGTCCAGCTTACCACTAAAGTTTCTTGTGTTCATTCTTAAATACAAGCATGTAAATCTCCCTCGCGTGTTCTATAAATTAAAGGTTTTAATGTTGATAGGGAGGCTATGAATCTCTGTAAGAACATTTAAATTAGAAGTTTTAGGAGTCTTGAACGTGCGGGGAAGTTCTACTAAAGCACCTCTTAAAAAGACGTGATGAGATTTAGTACGTAGAAAGTAACAATACGTAAAAATTAAACATGTGATCATGAGATGTGTTTCCGAGATAAGTATGGCATTCCACTAGAACTTCCCCAAGCCTTTTTAATCCCAAATTGACTTGTGACCTGGTCTTATAAGAAAGGAACTTTACTAAGTTTCGGCTTATAACTTTTATTTTATCACGGTGTACTATACGTTTTTAAATTTTTTGACTAGACGTAAAAACTCGGTTTCTGATTTTAACTTGACTTCATGGACTCATATCTCCTAGCTCACAAATGTTCTATATATGAGGCTTTTACCCCTGGAAATCTATTTGTGTCTAGTTTCCATAAATTAAGATCATAATTTACAAAGTTCGTAACTATGTGAAAAGGACAATTTTCAACCTGGTTATCCAAAACAGAAAGTGTTCAAATAAAATTTACTTTTACTAAATGGCCATAAATCCCAAACCATGATAAGCTATGAAGATGAGGTCAAAGGTAGGTTTCTTTATGTTGTCTACCACTGACCCAATCTTTAAGATCTATTATTTTATGGCAAAAATTCAGAGTTTAACCATATGTCTAGATTTGACCTATTTTCTTGTTTTATCCATAACTCACTCATCCTAAGGAGTTGGTTGAGCATCCAACTATAATATGATGATAAGACATGTATCTTTCCAGTAATGTAATTTAATCATAGGCTCCAGGCCAAATATTTTTAAATAATCACACATTTTGCTACTGTTTATAAAACAATCCCATTATTTCAACTTAAAACCTTTGTAAGCTTCATTTTAATCATCTAAGCCTAAACCATGCATAACTTTTCGAAAACACCCATCAAGTACATAAACCACATTTTATATTCGAATTTAAAACATCCTTTCTGGATGAAAATTCAAAGGAAAACAAGAAATAAAAAAGATAAGGGCTTACTAAAGAATGACTTAGGGCTAGCGAATCTATACACCTAACAACCTTTCTCTTGTGTAGGCTTGATTCGATACCAAAGATTCCCTCAATACCCAAGTTTATAATGCTTCTAACCCTTCTCAAATGATGATGATACTCCTCCAACAAAACCCCAATCAAAACCCTTTAAGAAAACATCAAGAAACAAGCCCTAACTTCTTCAAATCTTCAAGAGATTGCACCAAACTTTGCAAGCAACTTATGAATGGTGTTTGATGCACTAATAGGAGTAGAAAAATTTTGTATAATGAGGGTGGTGGTGGTGGTTATTTCGGCAGCAAACAAGAAGGGTAGAGGGATGGGAGTTTTGGAGATAGAAAGTTTTTGCATGTATGGAGAAGTGGAGTAGTATGATTAGGTTTTATGGAAAAATAGGAGTGTGTTGAGTGTGGGAAAGGGTGAACCGGCCTAGGGCCTTGGGGTTGTGAAATAATATATATATTTTTTTAGTTATAAGTTTTTAATTAAAGTATATTGTAAGTTTAATTAATTAAAAGGTAAGGTTTAGGTAAAACGCGAGTTTTAAGCTAAGAAATTTTCGTAAACGCGAAACTACAATGGAAATAAAAGTGTAACTTATATCATCGGGAATATTATGAGATTATTAACACTGAGACTGCGAATGACGAATAGATTCTAAATCGCTTACGCCAAAGCTAAAAATGAGAAAATCTACTAATCGGGTAAACGTAAATTTAATAACTCGCTCAAAAATGGAAAAGAGAAATAAAGCATCGGAGTAAATAGTGGACCTAAATACGGATGTTACATCCTACCCTCCTAAGAGAGCACTGTCCCGGTGATCGATTCTCATTTGTCTTCTTATTACTCGAGAAAAGATGGGGGTAATATTCTTTTGATGAATATATCTAGCTTCCCAAGTGTATTCCGGTCTCGTCTGGCATTCCATCGTACTTTGACAATAGGATTTCGATTTGCTTTGAGCTGTTTCACTTCGCTGTCCCATGATTTCTACATGTCTTCGATTAAAGTTGCCAATTTGTCGTCCAGGTTGAATATCTTCAAGTGGGTAAACCATTGTTTCGTTTTCACATCGTAGAACATTCTAGAGTTTCGAAACATGGAAGGTGTTATGAATTCCACGGAGTTTATCAGGTGAGAGCTCCAAACCTTGTATGCCACGGGACAAATTCTTTCTATGATTTTGAATGGCCTATGTACCGTGGCTAAGTCTTACCACGTTTCCCAAAAGGGATTACGCCCTTCCAAGGCGATTCCTTTTATCATAACATATCAACCCACTTTGAATTTCCCTTCGGTTCTGGGGGTCTAACATCAGCATAATTGTCTGGACGGCTTCGAGCAGTCAACATCGATTTTTAATATGCACTATCTTCTCAGTGGTCTCCCGTATCATTTTCTGGGTACACTGTGTGTTGGCTATCTCCAACTCATCCAACAAATAGGCGATCTACATTTTCGCCCATATAAAGCTTCAAATAGTGCAGCCTTAATGCTCGCATGGTAACTGTTATTGTAGGAGAATTTGACTAACGGTAAGTGTCGATCCCAACTGCCTCCAAAATCAATCACGCAAGCTCGCAACATATCTTCCAACGTCTGTATTGTTCTCTCGCTTTGACCATCTGTCTTTGGGTGGTAAGCGGGTGCTCATATCCAGTTGGGGTTCCATCGTTCTTGCAGTAATTTCAAAAATCTTGATGGTAAATCAAACTATCTCTATCAGAGATAATTGTCGTAGGCAACGCCATGTTAATACAAACTTTCACTTTTATGTATGAATTGGGCGAGTTTCTCTTTGCTGATCAGTCTTTTCTTCGGCAAGAAATAAGCTGATTTGGTTTTAAATCGGTCGATAATAAACCCAGGATGGACGTCATGACCACTTGGCGTTTTGGAAGTCTGATACAAATTCCATGGTTTATTTTCTCCCCACTTCCACTCTGGATTTCTGGTTGTTGATGTAGACCGGGTTGGCTTTTAGTGTCTACAGCCTTCTTACTTTGGCATCAGGTCTGACTTTTTTCTGACATAGGTGGCACGATCTCAGCTTTCATCGTTCGGCACCATTAGAGCTTCTTTATAGTTGGAATACATCTAGTCGGACCCCGGACGTGATTGGAATTTTTAGATTTGTGCGATCATGCATTGATCAAATCCGTAATCCTCAAACAAAGACAACCAAATTCGCCCTTCAAAGCATTGGTTTCCATCAGAACGGGTCTCAAATATCGGCTTGATAGCCTTCCAAAGTTTTTCTTTCTTTCACGTTTTCCTCTTTCTTTGCATCGTCTAGGAATTGAGTATTCTCTCAGGTAAAATTGGTGTGTACCGTCATTACCAAAGATATATCCCTTATGGTTCTTGTTCTTTCGACTCAGGGCGTCAGCCACTAAGTTGGCACCTTACCAGGATCGGTAAGGTTTGCCGGTTTCTAGTCACCTCAAAGTTTAATCATAGCGCTGTCTCATATTGAGTTCTTTTTTATTCCAGAATGTATTGTAGACTCTTATGATCTGTGTACACAGTACACTTAGTACCATACAAATAATGTCTCCAGAGTCTAAGTGCAAACACTACAGCAGCTAGTCTAAATCATCGGGTCGTTGTTAGGTTTCCTATGTTTCTTCAAATTGTCGAGAGGCATATGCTATCACTTTTCCTACTGCTTCAGAACAGCTTCATAACCTTGTGCGACGATCGCAGTATAAATCGAAGTGTCTCAGTTCCCTCAGCAAGGCTAGGATAGGATGGAGCATACCTTCTGCTTCAATGTTTAGAACGCTCATTCTTCTTCCGTACCCCATTCGTACTTTTTGTTCTTCTGGGTCAATTTAGTTAGAGGCTTGGAAATTAACGAAAAACCCTCGATGAATCTTCGGTAATATCCGGCTAAACCCAAAAATTGTCTGACTTCCTTCGGTGTTGTCGGTGCAGACCAATTTCGGATAGCCTCAACCTTCGCAGGATCCACGTGAACACCTTTATTGTTGATCACGTGACCGAGAAATTGTACCGACTCAAGCCAGAAATCGCACTTCGAGAATTTGGCGTACAATTGCTCTTTCTTGAGTAGCTCTAAAATGATCTTCAAATGTTCTTCGTGCTCTTCTTTATTCTTGGAGTAGATAAGTATGTCATCAATGAATACGATCACAAATTTGTCGAGGTATGGCTTGCACACTCGATTCATTAGATCCATGAATACCGCAGGAGCGTTGGTTAGACCAAACGGCATTACTTGAAATTCATAGTGACCGTACCTAGTCCGAAAAGCTGTAATAGGGATATCTTCTTCTCTAATTCGGAGTTGGTGATAACCAGACCGCAGATCGATCTTCGAGTATATGCTGGAACCTTGAAGTTGATCAAACAGGTCGTCAATCCTCGGAAGTGGATACCGATTCTTGACTGTCAACTTATTTAGCTCGCGATAATCGATGCACATACGGAATGATCCGTCCTTCTTCTTAACGAACAACACTGGAGCTCCCCAAGGTGAAGAGCTCGGGCGAATGAACCCTTTTTCTAGTAATTCTTTTAATTGGTCAGACAATTCTTTCAATTCAGACGGTGCTAAACGGTATGGTGCACGCGCAACAGGTGCGGCACAGGGCACAAGCTCAATTCTAAATTCAACTTGTCGAGGTGGTGGGAGTCCTGGCAAGTCATCAGGAAACACCTTAGGAAAGTTATGAATCAGTGGCACATCTTGCAACTGTTTCCTTGACGGTTCTTTCTCTGTCACTTGAGCTAAGAACAACTGGGATCCTCTTTCTATGTATCTAGAGTTTAGTGACCGATACGGATGTGTAAAAGGTTTCTGAAGGCGTGAGGGAGTAATTTAAATGTATTAAGATAGATGAGATGGATGTTAGCGTGAAGTGCATTGACCAAGCTTTGACGTCAATATAGGGAACATATCAAGCTCATTTCTTTTTGACTTCACAGACAAATGAAAACAATTCATACTACAAATTTAAATTAATAATAATAAAATAAAATTAAAAAAAATTATTAAAAATTTATTTATAAAAAAAGATAATTTTTGAAATCCTTTTCTAGGACATAATGGGTTCATTGAAGAGTGAGAAAAGGCTTAAAACCTATAGCATGAAAAAAGGGAACATGAAGTTTTCGGCATGAAGGATGGAGTAACGATTCTTTCCATCATGGAAGAGACGTCTTTTATCAAGAGTGCGGTAAGATCCGCTAAGTTCTTCACATCATTGTCTTGAAGGATGAACTCTAGGTAGATAAACTTAGTTCGTTTGTAGTCCACCTATAGGTAAATAACAATGACTCAATAAGCAAGACGTATAGACACAATTCAAACTTTAAGTGTGTGTCTATATGGACTTGATGTGGAGGTGCGGTTTCCTTGACTCTAACAAAATAAAAATAGTGATAATAATAATAGTAAGCAAACCTTGATGCACAACCTATGTTTGATATTGCTCTAAATGAATGAATCGAACAGTGCTTATGAGTTAAGCATTTCGTATACACATTCAAGAGTCTTAATGCATGAAGAAAAAGTTTTTGCGTTGTATTAACAATGTAGTTAAACAACCCTTGTTTTGAAAAGTTCCTAGAAGTGAAAATCATAACTTGGGATTTTTGTCGAAAATTGATTATTGGCGAATCGCTTCAATTATGCTTTTTGAGTATCAAAGTAGTTATACATTGTTATATCTTAGTTCTAATTGTACAAAAATAACAAGCAAAATTGAAAGCCCCAAATTATGTGATTTGATCAAAATCAAAACCCTAGATATGAAATTAAATAGAAAATAAGATGAAATCACTTACAATAGTTGTTATAAATTGATGATTGTTGAAAACTTGTAGATTAGTTAGCTCCAATTGCCGATTAGAGTTATGTTTGTTTGAGGGTTTTGGTGTATGAGTTCGTGAGTGTGTTTGTTTTATAATTGTTGTGGTCTCAATTTATTTAAAATCAGTTATTTACCTGCGATATGTGACACACAGATCTACCTAAATAACGCACGGATCTACCTATGGTGGATCCGTGGTCGGCAAGTTTCCAAAAATACGAACAAAGTTGTTTTTTGAGAAAATTGAGATACGTTGTTGTGTTTTTGGCAATTGGAATGTGTTATACATACTATTAGGGGTATGTGATATAATTTTCGGAGTCAACGTCTAAGTTTTGAGTGAACCGTGCAACTTGTCATGAATTTCCTGATAAAATTTCAACGTAGTCGATCCTACTAGGAGTGCGTTATCTTTTAGCATAAATTTGACCATTACTAATAACATAATCATTTATGAACATTTAGACTTAACAAAGTATCATCAACATAAGTGTGAGTTGCAATTCGATGATTGTTCTTTTCGTCCTTTTCAATCGTTTTTGTAATTATCATGTATTGACCATACATGTAGATTTTGAAGATATCTATGGTCATTTTATTGATATTTTCATTATCTAGTAAAATTTTAGACGGTGCTTTTTCATATTTTATTAGCCAGCCAACACATTTTATATGGGTCGGACCGACCCATACTTATTAAAGCCCAAGTTTAAACAAGTTAAACAAAAGCCCAAATGCAATGGACTCGGCCCATAAAGCACAAGTCTAAGAAAAAAGATGCCCTACATCCGAGTAAAGAAAGAAAAAACGCAGCAGGGAGATGATATGTACTTTTGACATATATCTTTTGCATCTATCATCAATTTTTTGCCATATCTTTTATATAACAGTTTTTTTTTATCTTTTCATTTTTTTTTCTTTCGATAGATAGGAATTTAGTAGATTAGAATATTTCTCTTATGTATTCTTTTTCATTTTCGATTCTATGTAACGGTTTGAAATTAATGTTTTAATGTTTCGTTGGATTTATACGAGTATGATTCCGGATTGATTTTTGTGTTAATGAATCGAAGGTGTTAAAGAAGATTACCCAGGTGTATTGTTTTGGTTCGATAGCTTCTTTTAGTATTTTTCTTTTTCTAGCTTATTCCGAAAAAGCTAATCTAATAGCTTATTTCAGACCCCAAACAAGAAGAAAATAAAAAAAAAAAAAAAAAAAAAAATAAAAAAAATAAAAAAATAAAAAAAAAAAAAAAAAAATAAAAAAAAAAAAAAAAACAAAAAATAAAAAAAAAAAACAAAAATAAAAAAAAAAAAAAAAAAAAAAAAAAAAAAAAAAAAAAAAAAAAAAAAAAAAAATAAAAGAAAAAAAGAAAAAAAACAAAATAAAAAAAAAAAAAAAGCAAACCGCCTACCCTACACACCCTGCTCCAAGCCTCAGCCGCAACTTGCGACACAGCACAACCACTCATAAAACTTAAAAAGCCCATAATACAAACACTGCATAAAAAACATAGAAAATACGAAAACCACAATTAGCCTTATTACGAACCAAAACTTTTTGCTAGTGTAAACCGCAGATCAAAAGCAAATAATTTTTCTGAATAAATCAAAACAAATTTTGTTTTAGACTTAAATAAACACTTGAAAAAAAGCTCGTAATCGAAAAACAAAAGGATCCCATGAGTATCAATATCAACTCAGCATTATATTCCCATAAGCTTAGACAACATAATTTCGAGCGCAAATGATGCTTATTAAGTGTATAAACATTTGGAATCTTAATATAGTAGTTCTCTAGCTTAAAGCATTAAAAAAAATATATTAGCAAATCTTAAGTTTAAGTACTTGGATTAAAGAATCCTAGAAAAATAGAGAGATATATGATTGCTTCAAGCTATTTAAGTTTCAGTTTAGCTTGTTGAATTTCTTAATTGCTAAGCTAGTTTTTAAATCTAATACAAGAAATGGTCAAACACGAATAATCCCAGTGGAATGGATTAGAATTTGATTAGGCCTAGTTGGAATTGGATCATTAAGAAATTTGGTCCTGCGACTTGTAAATATAATGGTGCGTTTGATGCTAGGACTAGCAAATTAATACAGAAAGTAGGTATAATGAATTTTAGATGTATAAATAGTATACTGTTAACAATTTTATTATTATATTTGTGTGTTTATTTTCTTTTTATTGGTACCTGTTCCCACCACGATGCGCGGAGCAAATGGGATTATTAGCTAGACCGAATTTGAATATTTGCCATAAGCAAAATAAATCGGCGTGGAGTATCTCGTTATTTGCGGGTCTTCAATTCGTATTCTAATTTTCTATCCTTTTTTCAATAATTATGATTTTGTCGTTAAATGCTATGTTTGTTAAATTGAATTTCGTTATGAGTAGTGAGTAAATAACTTGTGTTTGCTAAGTGATTAGTGATTTGGAATTTAAGTGCGGTTTTAAAAAGGTTTAAAAAATTAATAGTCATTAGAATTTTCCAATTTACATACCGTCATTTACTTTTAATGCAATTTAAATACTTGTCATTTATTTTAAAAAGCATTTTACTTTACTTGTCATTTAATTTCTTGAAACTTGTTTTCTAAGGATTTTAATTCGTTAAACCTAAGCCCGCACTTAAGGAACATTTCACGTCACTTAGCAAGCATATTTGTCATTTATATCTTTTAGATCAATTTTAGTTTAATCTTGTAGTTTTAAATCTTAGAATTAATATTAGTTTAATTTTTAGTATAAAAATAGTTTAAAACCAAAACCAAAAACTTGAATGACAATCAAGCTCGATTTACAACTTAAACGTAGATTTCCATTCATCTCTCGCCGAGGAAAACGATACCCGTGTTGATTACTTATTATTCTTTCCTAAGAATAATTTGTATGATACTTTGCTTAGGTATACGTATATGTATTTTCTATAAATATATATATATTATATATCTGAGGGTTTATTTGATAAACGCATGTGAAAACACCGAACATCACATACATTGTTTTAGCATTAGTAGTTTACTAAGTGCTTGCATGATCGATATACGCATATATAAATTATACTACGTATATTAATATTAGAGTCTTATAATTAATACTTATATACATTATTTTTGCTTTTGCAGTAGTCATGTCTTCTGCATCATCTGCGGTTACCTACACTTCCGTCTACACCGATTCCGAGCCAGGCAGAGTCTTCTGGGGAGCCGATGAGGAGATATCTGATGGAGGCATTCCACGAGTCATCGTATACAGATACAATAGAATCCCTATGCAGCCGGTAGCCCCACCATCACCGGATTACATACCTGGCCCCGAGGATGAGCGTGAGCCTATGTTCATACAGCCACAGGATCCTGACTACATGCCAGAGCCTATATACCCTGAGTATATACCATTGGAGGATGAGCATGTGTTTCCGGTGGAGGAGCAGCCATTACCTCCGGTTGATTCACCTACTGCTGAGTCACCAGGGTATGTTGTTGAGTCGGATCCTGAGGAGGATCCAGAGGAGTATGAGGATGATGAGACAGAGGTTGGTCCGGTTGACTATCCCATGGACGGGGGAGATGATGGAGATGATGATGACGGCGCTTCATCTGGGGATGACGCCGATGATGATGATGAGGACGAGGAGGACGAGGAGGAGGAGCAGGAGGAGGAGCACTTAGCTTTGGCCGACTCTGCTATTGTTGTACCTACTGTTGAGCTTGTTTCCCCACTCGAGGGAACAAAGCCTGTTATACCACCACCCTCCACTGACATTACTACCACTGGAGCTAGGATTAGTGTCTGGCTTTAGGCTTCCATATCCCTTCCACCAGAGGCAGAGGTTGAGAGACTTCTATCCATGCCTACTCCATCATCATCACCACCTATCTCACTATCACCACCCTCTGCAGAGGATCGCCTTGCTAGGTGTACGGCCCCATCTGCACATTCATCACCACCACATGTGCCATCACCATTATTACCATCATCTGGGTATCCAACCCAAACCCAGACACTCAGGATAGCCTCCACTCAGGCCCTGATTGACGCGGTTACTGCCGCATTACCATTACCTCCACTACCACCACTACCACTATCTCTATACATACCACCACCTGTTGATCGTAGGTATGATCTTCCCGAGTCCGAGCTGCCACCTCGCAAGAGGTTATGCTTGTCTACTCTAGCCTCTAGGTATGAGGTTGGGGAGAGTTCTACTGCTAGACCTATCGGAGGTCGAGGGATAGATTATGGGTTTGTCAGCACCGTGGATGCTGAAACGAGACGATAGGGGATTAGTGAGGTTGGGTATGGTATTAGGGATTCTTGGGTAAATCCGGCCGAGGCAGTTCCTGAGATAGCACCTATGACCTTAGGAGAGGTCAATACTAGGGTTATAGAGCTTGCTGAGCTCCATGAGCATGATACACAGGACTTATATGCTCTACTAGAGGATGCTCAGGAGGGTAGGACTCGCATATCACAACGAGGCACCATAGACTCGCAGCGAGTGGACTTGCTTATAGAGGATAGGATAGCTGATCAGGAGAACATACAGATTGTGGAGGAGGAGGCTTATGCTTCCCGAGAGGCTTGGGCTCATGCGATAGGATTGAGTCAGGCGGTCCATTATGAGCTTTAGACCCACCGTGAGCAGGTATATGCACACGAGTCTCAGCTCCATGCACATCAGACACAACTACAGTTGCAGGGTACTCTTATTCAGACACAGCACTAGGTACATGAGACTCGCTTCCAGATGCAGCAGGCTGAGATGGCAGAGCTTTAAGAGACTGACCATAGGCGTCAGGCACAGATAGCAGAGACTCTCCGAGTGATGAGAGACATGAGGCGAGAGATGAGTGACATGCAAGCTGAGTTATTAGCACTGCGAGGGCAGCATAGGAGAGCTAGACAGCCAGGATCAGATGCTAGAGCTCCAGATCACCAGGAGGCTACTAGGG